>RJJA01000220.1:0-102899 GCA_003724045.1 Lepidurus arcticus | reverse complement strand
ACGCACGAGTACACCCATGGTACACGTACACCAGCTTCGTTCATATGTTGCATTTATAGAAGTTTTTACACCTTTCTAATAGCAGCGTATGTCCAAGTAGATAACACGCACGACGGGGACCAAAAGGTCCTCGGTTCGATTCCCGGTCGAAGCAATTTATTTCGTCGAAAAAACGAAATATTAAATTTTTGATGGAAATATAATAATAATAGTAATGCAAGTTTCTAAGAGTACAAGGTATGGTTGTAGGAGTACACCCATGGTACACGTACACCAGCTTCGTTCATTTGTTAGATTTATAGAAGTTTCCACGCCTGTCTCATATAAGCGTATGACCAAGTGGATAACACGCACGACTGGGGACCAAGTGGTCGTCGGTTCGACTCCTGGTCGATGCGCTTTATTTCGTCGAAAAAACGAAATATAAAATGGCTCCCTTTCACTGTACCTTATACCTTCCCGGCAAGCTTCTATTCCTTTATTCGAAATTGTGATGCTTCGGCATTACGAGCTCGAATATCAAGGATAGGGAAGTTGGGAACAGGGAAGGGGCGAGGCTTTCAATTTTTGACGATTTTTCAAGCCCTTCATTTAACATTATTCCTTATGGAGAAAAGCCCTGAAAAAGCTTTCCTGGCTCGAAAAGAGACCACGCCCCCTTTTTGGCCAATCCACCAATAGGATTCGTCCTTTTGGAGGAGGCCACACCCCTTTTCGCGGATTTTACGAAAAATTCCGCAAAAAATTTCCAAAATTCCGCCTTTATTTCAATAATTAAAATTGGTACACCCCTTTTTGCAGATTGCTTGAAAAACTCTGCAGAGGTATCTCCAGGTACCACCTAGGTCTCTGTGGCCCACTTTAGCTAAGGCGAGTGACCAGTCATCTGCACGTTTTGGATCTTGAGTTCTCCATTTCCACGTCTTGAATCTTGAGTTCTCCCATTCTGCGATCTTGAATCTTGAGTTCTTGGAGCAGATGAAAGTGACTGAAAATAGTCGAACATAGACTTAATAACGGATGACAAAGACTAAAAAGATTTGAAAAATACCTTTAACATCAGAAGAAAAAAAGACAATCATTGCCGTTCCTCATTGATCGTTCAGACGAAGAACGCTTCATCGCCTGATTCCCGAAATTTAGCTAAAAAGTCATGAAAAATTGACTAAAAAGACTGATTTAAGAAATACCTACTTCCCCAGAAGAAACCAGACGACAGAAGTGATTAACGCAGAAGAATGCCCACCGGAGAAGTGATCTCGAAAGGGGCGACACCAAATCTTGCGATCGATCTTTGGCTGACTTCAAAATAGGCTTGTTTGCTTGCCTGGACGATGAATAGTGAGTATTAGAATTTATAAGCGTAAGTTTGAAGAGTTACTATCATTACTTCGAAATTCCCCCCAACACCTAACTGAAAGCAGGTTCGCAAGGAGACGTTGACCTCATGTTACAGGATTGCGTGTCTTCTTCATCTTCATTTGGACTCGGAAAAACTAGAACAAAAGAGAAAAACATCAGTATCGTGTAACTAACACGACAATCAAAACATGAAAAACATGTACACCTCTCCAAATTAAAATTACTCGAAGATGTGTCCGTTTACGCCGTTTATGGACATAGCAGGGGAGAATAGTCGAATAATGTTTGCAGAAGTCGACCAACTTCCCTGCTTACCAAAGATCAAACTAAGACCAAAAATCTTCCAAGTATCCTCCTAACCCATTCCCGTTCTTTTACGGTACCGGTGCAGAAAGGTCTTAAAGAACGAAAAAACACACAAAAAACCCTCAAAACAATTTACCTTTCCTAACCATATTACCAACATGTCCAAACAAAAAAGTAAAACTTAACATAAAATGAACTCTTGGGTTAGGGAAAGAAACTAGGAAGCCACTTTCGGAGGAGAAATAAGGTTCTTACCTCGACCGATCGAAAACTTCGAACTTCCAAAAGCAGCAACAATCTTGAAAACACAGTAGCCTTTAAAAGTGTTATCGTTTTTCCAGAATAAGCTTAAAGTTCAAGGTTTTAAAATCCAGCTAAAATGATCACAAATTAGCCGCCAAACAAGTTCCTTTACATTTCGAAAAGTACCGGCACAAGTAATAAGCTTGAGGTATACTTAAAAAGACACCAAAGTTCATGTTTAAGGTGTAGGCTGTAGGTAATTGGTTCTTTTATGCACCTTTAATATAGACAGCAAAAATAGTGTCTTGTGTGGGAAAATGTTCCCAGTTTTATTATTTTCATAACTGAAAAATCTTCAGCATAATGTTTTTTAGCCCATAGGGTTGCCAGATGGCTAACATAATGATTGCCAGTCAGAATAATCATTTAAAAAATGAGGCACATATGGCTTTACGTACCAATAATTGCATCTGCACAAACGACACCGTCGAGACATTGATTTAAAGCTTGCCCAACACGAATAATTTGCCCATTCTCAATCCTAAACTTAAAATCTTTCGGGGCTTCAAAAATTAAAACAATCGTGGAACCAAGATTAAATTCACCAAAGAGTTCTCCCCTCTTGACGTGAACATCTTCGCCCTCCTTCTCCCGGAAATTATAATCGTAGTAGTTCAGACCCCTTCTCGAGCGGCAGTTTGTTCGCAAATCCTGCACCAGAAAAATTTGAACAACCTTTCTTAACTTCACAACTTAAAGAAAATTACCTGATCCTTATAAACTTTAATCGAGCCCACATTCGTGGCTCCCACCGGTGCCATAGAAAAGAAACCGTGCCTCCATTGTCCAACAAAGACAGCTCGCTCATTTAAACTAAATAAGCCTGCAACCCATTTAGCAACGCCTGGATTTACAGATAATAACTCTCCTACGGAAATAAATGATCTAGTAATGCACCAAAGGAACACGGAACTTTGTTTTATGAACAGGAATAAAATTACCTGGAAAGTGCCGCCTGAAATTGATATTCCACTCCACGGGGGAGTGAAATCTGTGGTAATCACCTGGTGCCAAGTATATCACACAGTGATACAAATCCGTATCTGGGCGAGTGAGGAGCTGCTTTTGATAATCTTGTGGTGAAACGATGCCTGTTTCGTCACAAGTAGGATTCGAAGGTCCCCATGTGGCCGGCCCCAAAAACTTGCTTAGAGAGTATGTGACGCCCTTAACTTGCTCGACTAGACCATTATCGACCGTCCCGAAATGTAAGACTTTGCCATCCGACGGCGATATCTAAGCAATACAATAAGATCACCTCTCAAATCCGGAACCCAATATCAAACACCGATACATATAACACATTACACTTACAATGCAATTAGATGGATCGAGAGGACGCACTCCGTCCTTGAGTTGCCGCCTGAAGAACTCGGACAGATTCTTGTAATCAGCCAAGTCTTCTAATTCGGCTTCTTCCAAATTACAGCCAAACATCTGAGCGTAAAGCCCCAAAACGGGCTTCCTTGCCCATATGGGCAGCTCTAAGCTTGTTAACCACCCCCACATCCGGGACAGCATTCTCAGTGGAAAACTTCTGTACACGTAAACCTATACACGGAAAGAATGAACACAATATATTATTATTTATCACTTATAGCGAATTCAGTTGGTCAACCCGGTGCTGCATTTTCGACAGTGAGTGCAAGTTTCCTATGTCCCGATTGGCTGGTCCTACCAACTGAATTCGATATTAATAAAGACTATATTTTGTTTTGGGATTTTACTGCAATGAAATTTTGCGAGATCATAACGGACCGGCTAGCGAGGATGGGAAACGATAGCACCAAAAAGCCTGCTTGGGTTGGCAGGCTAACTTAGCAGATGGGAACATTCATATTGGGCAACAGTGAAATTTTCCTGTTGCGGACTAGGGAGACCGAAATTCATTCTTATCACAACAATTTTGGGGGAAACGTTACGCGTATCCTAATACGGGAGAACCCTATCTTTGGAGAGAGGTACTCATCTTGAGTAGTAACTACCAATTTTAACATGTGGTTACATACTGGTTTTAGGTACCCTTTTTAACAGTGTAGGTCACACTGATTGTGCGACTTTGGCGACTTGTATCCCTTAATTTTTGGCGAGATATTGGTGACTTTGGACGAAAATTTGGTGGGCATTTATAAAAAACTTGGCAACGCTGGTCACTTTTAGTGTCTGGATTTTTTAGTTGTGTGAGCACTGTTCACTTACCTCCCAATCTTTGAAAACCAGATCTGGGTGATCACAAGGATGACTACGGATTCTCCGGAATTGCTGCAATGCGACCAGAATGACTCCCAGGCCAAACGGAAACGAAATCCACTTTAAATATCGCACCCAGGATATTGTTCGTCGGCTATGACTTGTAGACGAATTCCGGGTAACCAAGTCTAGAAATATGTACAGAAAACGAAGAGATCAAACTCACAAACACTATGTTTTTTGTTGTTGTTACGATTCGTGATCACATCTTTGCCCCCAAGACACGCATAGCTTGGGACTGGTCGTTTCACCAACCAAGGAATCCACGAGCAAGATTTCTTACGAACTGTGCGAACCCAAGCTTTGTCACAATCTCTCTCTCGTTTGCGAGGAATTCCTAATGTGAATTTCATGGTCTATAATTAAAAATCTCGCTCGAATTAGCGCCTGTTTTGACTCAAGTTGTTATCTAGAGTAAAAAAGGAATTGACCTAAGAGCAAGCCAAGGCAGTAAAGCTGGTTTCCCTTAAGTTGTGAGTCACCCCAAGCGCATAGACGCTCGGCACCAAAAGAAGGTTGAAAAATTTTTCCAGGATCTTTTAAGGACGAACGGAAACCTCCAGGGAACCCACTCACTCTGAGGTTCGCGGTCAAAGTCTTTCTACAACAGGAACTCGCGATAACGTAGTCTAGGCTTACTCGAACGAGGGTCAGCAGACAAGTAAACTATAATCAACATACGAGACGGAAAGGGGGCACGTAGACATATGGACGACTCGACAATAGGACTACGGAGCCCCCGACAATAGGACTACGGAGCCCCCGACAAAAGACTCCAGACTCCTTCAAGGGACCAATGGAATGAAAAAGTCTAAGCTTATTGGTTAAGCACTCTGGTCATTGGTTAACCTAACCTAACCTAGCCTAACCTAACCAATAAGCGGAGACTTTTCATTCCATTGGTCCCTTGAAGGATTCTAGAACCGTAGTCCTATTGTCGGGGCTCGTAGTCCTTTTGTCGGGGGCTCCGTAGTCCTATTGTCGAGTCGTCCCTATGTCGCCTTCCCGGAAAGGGTTACGATAAGTTTTACCACTGGTGTCAGTGGCTCAAAGAATATGGCATGTTATTCAACCAAAGATCACGCAACGGTTCATCGACTGAAGCTGCATATGTTTGCTAAATAACAGGAAAAAAATCAGGAAGTCATAGCACAGCCACAAAAGCCCATGCATTTCAAAGAGATACCTTATCAACTGTCTAGGCTTACACTTATCACATGACTCAAATATTACTCAATGTTTACCTATATTAGGTAACCAAGGCGTTACTTTACAATTTTTCTCTTATCTAAAAATAAACTTAGGTTAATTTACTTCCCTGAAGTTGTTATATACCTTAAAAAGCATCGACTGTACGATTGAAATTGAGAATAAGAATTAAGATACAAGATCTTATATGTGCGCTACAGATTTCTTGCTTATTCTTCACCAGAAGAGTTTTTAACGCCCCCAAAGCCACTTATTGTTCAATCAGAATTACCTGGACAAAGATTCAATGCAGTGGCCGACCAATAAAAGTATATGCACTATAGTATCAATAAGATTGCTCACATGAACTATTTGGAGATCTTTGGCATAGTGGTTCTAACTTTCTCGCCGCAGTCAGTGTTGAAAAATTATTTGGACGGGTACAGGTTGCAGAAGATGCTGATTTTGCAAAAGGAGGCTGGACAAGTTTCGGTGTCCACGACCTCAGTATTACAAAATGTTGGGTGCGCAGAGGAGGCATCCACAATTTGTTATTCCGCAATAACAACGGCAAACGGCACGCGACTGCTTCTAAAAACGTTGCAAAACAAGATTATAAGCAAGCGCATTTACACAGTTATTATAACTATTAAGCTTAACGTGCCAATTAAAAAAGGCTTCTTCTCGGTAAAGGTAAAATAAATTAAATTAAAATAAGGCAAAAACTTTTACCCATTGTAACCAAAACGAAAATAGGGAAATCAGACGCAAGGCACAAGTTGTAACTGAGGATAACGCGAAAAAAATCCGTTAAACCGAAGGAATTGCAAAAGAATAGTAGCTTTTGGCACTTAATTGCAAAGTTCCGGTACGCACGGTAGGGTTGATTTGGCAAGTCGAGCTGAGAATCGGCACGTGACTTCTTCGTTCTTCAATTTAGTTTAAAGACGTGCATCGACTGTTATAAAAGTATAAAAACTGTTATGAAAACTGTAATGACTGTTATGTTAGTATAAAAAGAGCGGCGAAGACAGAAAAGATAGTGTCACACAGAGAAACCGTCAAATTCTATAGATATGCAACTGTTCAGTATAAAACGTCCAAACCGTACACGGAGTAAGGAGTAAATACAAGTAAACAAGGGTAAAGATCGATCATGCAGACAATCGATATAACTATGAAGGCGGGCTCTATGAAAAGCTTTCAGGACATTGCATTACGGATGCGTGTCACGCGAAGCCAACATGCCTGTATTGATCACGGCAAATACCGTAAACGTCACATTAAGTCTAAAAGCCAGGGTTTTATTGTCTTCTTATTTCCCCTCTTTTGCTATAAGGGAAATTACATGGAAACGAATGTCCACGAATGTCCAATCCTTCGCCGTAAGCAAAATAAAGAACAAAAAGTATCCGGATGACATAACGTATTTCGCATTAAGATATATGAGATGCTCCTCTCGAGCAAAACAACAGTGGAAGTCCGTATTAACATTGTAAATGCAGTGATCTTTTTGCTTCTATTAAATACTTCCACAGCTTGCAAATTGCCCTTTTTAAGGAAAAGAGCAAATAAAAGGCAAGGCTAATGGCACTAAAATATAACAAACTTAAAAGAACTGGATGTTGCGACATCCTTTATGCGATTAACCTTGGTATTACGCTGGTCATACAATTTTACTTATTGGACTTTATAACAATAATCTTAATTTTCTTAGTTAAAAAAAGGACCTTTCCTCCATCATTTATGTCGGCTTTCTTTCTAGACATTTTCTTTGCCCTTTTTAGAGTTTTCAGCCCTTGGACGTTTCTTAGACTGGTCCGAGTACTCTATGAACTCGAGAGTCGTTCGCATATCTTGATCTCCACGCGATAGTCGGAGACGGTTTCAGATAGGAAACAACCCTTTTCACTCTACAAATTCACAATAAATTACATGACAAATGCATTAAAACGAATAACTTAAACTAGAGAACACAGCCATGCTTACTGTTGATTTCGTCTTCCGTTTATTTTTCTTCAGCTCATACGAAGTCTGGCCGCTCGACATGACGGAAGGGAAAGAATTATTTAGTCGATAGTTTCAGTTCAGCTTTACTACCACCATACTACGACAACTCGAAGTAACAGATGGAGATGCCCCACACTAGTTTGCCTTTGCTTTGTCATACAAATGACAAAGATTTCTCTTTTCTGCAACGAACAATAAAACCAATTATTTAGGTCCCATATCTTATAATGTTATCTCTAAAAATGACTCACGTACGTTGAAATTAATAGCCTAGGAAAAGATTATCATTTTACAAATGAACCACCCTTACTTACTAGTATCTGGCTTTTAAATCACAACAACCCAATGCAAAAGTGCGAGTCATACTATGGCTTATTATAACGTACCGGCAACGTATAAAGAAAACAACTTACAGATCGATACTTATGACCAATTGATAATCTACCCAAGCGGCCTATATGGATAACGTAATTCATCGGTTTATGAAGCTTTCACGTGTACAACGTAAATATGTCTCAGTAGCAATAAATGAGAAGCAAATCAAGACCGAAGCGGCCGGCTTCAGTAATTTTTTTATTTCAGCCTCTTTTTCATACTGAAAAGGGGGAAAGAAAAAAGAACACACAAGTTCATAACCCTTTCTCAATAAGCAAAGTAAAAGGAAAAAATGATAACATAAACAAAATAAAAAAATCGGGGGAAACGACAAATATTTCGCATTCAGATTGAAAGAGAAACGAAAGGTTGGGAGGGAAACGAAAGGTACAACGGTGTTCTTCTTGATCAACATAAGCACGACCAAACGTATCAATTTTCTGCAAACGCAAGAAATGTTTCTCTTTAAATTAGACTTTCTTGCTTCTCATATTTGGGAAATCTTGCCAAAAAAGAAAAGAAACGGAAAGTCAACAGAGAATACCAGCAAAATAAAAGTTAATTAAAGAAAACTCAGAATACGAAGTTATTTTTCTTTTTACCACATAACCGTCTACTCTTTCTTGCTACGCTTCCGTTAGTAGTTCGTATGACGGCATTCTTTTCACTGACTGCCCTGCACTCGACTAGACAAGTCTTCTTGGCTTGAAAACTCTTCTCTGCAAGTTGAATTCTGCTTCATAGTCTTGGTAAGGTGTTTTGTTGACACCCAGTAAATTGTCTGTACCACTCCCCCATCCCCTTTTTAACAAACGATCATTCCGTATCTAACTCAACAATACTCAATGTACGGAACAAATGTTCATCAAACGTAACACGCGATCAGTTGAACACTGTTATCACTGTGATATTCTAATTACTACATGTTTTTTCTCCATTTCACCTGCTTTCAAACTTAGTAGTTAACAACCATAGTATCCTTAGGCGAAGCATGTTTTACCAAAGCATCTTATCTTCTTACTCATAAGTAAGAAGAAAAGCGGGGCACGAGAGCTGAACTTTTCACTTTTTTTTTAGGTTCTTTACAGGCACGAGGTGGGCCCCCTAACCCTGTCAAACCACAAGTTAAGTTCACTCTGAAGAATAGAACTTTACTCCCGAGTTTCCTGAGTCATCCTCCAACTGCCGAGCCACGCCATTCCACACTGCAAACAACAGAACAATTAGTCAGACTCTCAACGTTAAAGTTCTCTTTCAAGACTTACTTTGGCTAACGAAGGCAATAATTTCCCTATTACGTTGAAAAACAGAATCCGGCTCGGGTACTTCACGGTATAAAGCAGCAAAATTCTGTCCTGCAACAGCGGCGCTGCCAATATCTGTAAGATTTTCTGTCGGCGCTTCTCCCCTCTCAAATGACTCTAGACGCCTTTCTCCAACGCCCTCAACATTGGCGCCTTCTCGCATGTTATCCTCTTGGTACTCCAAACCGCTACGTTCGGTAACTCCTGCACTGCCCGCCAGAAGCTGCTCATTCACTTCAAATCCAAAACTAAGCCCAAAATCTTCCATTTCGGGCGGCGTGTTGGGCTCTTCCATCATAACCACAGGAGGCATGTCAGGGGTGGGCAAAGGTGGCGGCAACGACGATGCTCGCCCCAGTTGAGACAGGGATGTCGCATTTGCACGCTTTGCAGTCGTCGATATCGTTGTCGTTAACGACGTCTTACGTGTCGAAGGAATGGCGGAAACAGAGCTTGGCATCACAGGACTCATCACTGCTCCTAAGAAACCACACAAACCGAAAGTTCTTGAACTTAAATTCTCCGTTTTAAATAGAAGTTAAAAACACAGGGCTAAAACACAACAACAATGAAATTTAAATGGTTTGTTTACCCAAAGGCACGGTGGGTGTATGATGCATAGGCGGAGGAGGAGCATTCATAACCAAGGAAGGTCCCAGGAACGACGGTGGCGTCGTCTGCGGTGGCGGGACATTGGGTGACAATAGAAGAGGCATGGGCATAACCACGTGAGGCGGGCCGATCATGTAGGGCAGCGATGTAGTGGGCAACATAATGGGCTGGCGCAATAACACATTGGGAGGTACAGCACCGGGACTCAACATTATACCCTGGGGTGTCAATGGAGGCGGTAATCTCGGTGACAAGGCTGCTGGAAGGGGCATAGCTACACTCTGCATAGCTACGCTCTGAGTCGTCACAGTGTTAAAAAAAGGAAGAGGTGGTTGTGTCTGCGGCTGCGCGTCCATTCTCCGCGGGAGAGGCAGAGGCCGACTCCAGTCTCCTATAGGTGGGGCTTGGGTGACAAAAACGGGTCCGTGTAGAGTCCCCGCATTATCCCGAACGACTCCTGGTTTACCGAACGTATCTTCCAAGGGTGGGTAATCCGTGTCCAAGATTTGTTCCTTTTTCTCTTTTTTGTCTTTTTCTTCATCTTTAGGATGCGACGCAGCTGGCGATACGACTACTACGGCTGTTGCTGATGCGGCTGCGCCGCCAGGTGAGGGACTGGATTTATTAATATTGCTATTATTATTCGTCGCGCTAGTATTAGGTATAGTTAACGGTGGGAAATCGGCTTTTGAAGTTTCTTCACTACTCGTAGTGACAGCCGGTGGAGAGGGAGGGTTCTTATCATCGTCTTTGCCACCATTACCACCTCCTCCTCCCTTCTGAGAGGGGGTAACAACACTGTAAGCCAGCACCACGTTGGGAGTCGCAGGCGGAGGTGCGACTTTGGCCACACGAGCAATATCAGCGTAGGATTGAGGAGCGGATGATGGCCCGGACGGGCATGCCGGCAGGGAATGGACACTATGGGCATCATCAGCATCAGAATCGTCATCGGAGCGATCCGAAGACGGGACGGAGGAAGCTGAGTAGCGTGACAGATTGCGGACTTTGGAGCGCGGAGATGTAAAACGGTTGAAACTCGGTTTCGACGGTGCTAATGATCCTCCAACGCTTTGATCTTTGAAACCAGCTGTACCGGCTTTCACAGATGACCAAACGCCAGCGCTGGGTGGCTTGGAATTCTTCTTTCGTCTCTGTCGCTTCGTGACAGTCTGAAAATCGGGTTCTTCAAATGACTTGTCGTGTTTAGGACTGGAAAGGGGCGGGCGCATGGCCTCAGCCAGTAGACTACGACTCTGTTGAGACTGGTATGGGGTCGATGAAGAGGCGACTGTAGCGGGGGCTGGCGTACGAGGATTGGTTAGCATGAGATCTGGCGAAGTCCCGGTCAAGGACTCAGAAGACTGGGAAGAAGAGGAAGGACGGAGGGAGACGTTTTCCAAGCTGGATGATCTTTGGAATACTTTATCTTTCCCACGGGCAACGGTGGTACTTTCCGAGGTACTGCTTCTGCCCTGGCGTCCGTCTTGTGACCGAGCTTTATTCTTACGCTGCTCCTTCGAGTCTTCGCTGCGATCCAGGTTTTTCTCGTTGCCCCTACCTTCGCGAACTACGTTATCCACACCGTTTTCAAAGCGTTTGTGACCTTTCGTTTTGGTATTTGAGGGTAGTTTGGACAAAAGACTATCCTTCTTGAAAGTCTTTCGGTTGTCGCCCATGGTCTGAGGCTTCTTCGACTGGTCTGATGACTCTATAAACTCGAGAATATCTTGCACGTCTTGATCCCCACGATACCCAGGGACGGTTTCAGCCCGAAATAACTCTTTGTCCTATTCATTATAAAACAAGCACATTTTTAAATTAGATTTTATGCTTATGGATGACTAAGTAAAAGGGGTATACAAAATATACAAGTAGCTTACTTTAGGCTTAGCCTTTTCTCGTTTATTTTTCTTCAACTCGTAGTTGGATTGTCCGCTGCTATTGGCTCCGAAGCCTGACGCAGGGGCAGAAGAATATACGCCACCAGTTTTGTTGGAAGACATGATCGAAGGTAGACTATTTCTAGCCAGTCCCATTGTCAGGTTCAACGGATTATGACCACTGGCTACCACTGATGAATCATATGCCGATGCAGGATTGCCGTTTTCATCCAACGAGCTCTACAAGGCAAAGTTAGTCAAGATTAACACATAGGCAAAATATTTTCTAAAAACCATTTGTAGTTAAATATGTCAATTAACACGACTAACAAAAGAAGAGGGTATCATTGAACGTAAATGATTCAATTTAAACTCTACCAAGTCCTCCTACTAAGCCATCATGTGTAGCAGCTCCAAGATTTTAAATATTTTGATCGAAATAACAAAATTAATACATAATTAAGTATTGAGTAAAGATCGTTGATAAAAGCAACACTACAACAGGAATGACAAGCAAATATAATATAATATGAAATCTAATTTAAAAAAAAAAAACAGACACAAGAAAGTACACCTTCTCTATGGGGCTACAAGCTACAATTGTTTTATTTGAAAATTTCGAAGGCAGCTCTAATAATTCATACTTGTTTTTCTAAAAATAATTAAGAAACAAATTAAGTTTTTGAAATTGCAATAAATGAAACCAATGTTACAAAACAGAATGATCGGTTTTATATATACCTAGAACTATTACTGAAATTTGTTATTACTATTCAAATATTTAATTACATTTCTTTTTATTATTACAGTTTTTACTATTTAAAATACTACAAGTAATTATTTTAATATCAGAGTAATTAATTTAATACAGTTATTCAATTTCATATGTTATTTAATACTATATATTTGTTAAAATACTATAAGTAATTAGATAATTAACTTACGTAGGGTACTTGGCGACCACGTGACCTTTTGCCTGCTCCGCCTTCTTCTAAACTGGTTCCATTGGTCAAGTTGTAAGAATCCCTTCGAGACTATGGAAACAAATGGATAAGTATGAGGTATGCAAAAAGACAGAAATAAAAAAAATAACAAACGCACGTTTAACGAGCCAAAGTGAAGTCCAGTGTCAACATCAACCTTTCGCTGGGTGGACAAATTATGGTATGCTTTAGATTTGGAAGAGGACCCTAATAAAGCTGTGGTCTCGTCCTTGCCTTCCGGATCACTACAATCCACATCCATTTCTTCTGTGTGGCGATCCTCTGAATCCTCCCTTGACAAGCCTCCAATTACATTGCACTCACTGAGTTCTCCATCGCGGTCAATCTGAATAACGGTGCACTCCTGTACTTCACGGTACATCCGCTGCACCTCAGCGTGTTCTTCCAAACATTGGACGTCGCCATCTAGTCCATGAGGCGAGTGTTCAATAGAACCATAGCTGCTGCTGCTAGCCCAACCGTCTTGACAGACGGCCGGTTTTGATTTGAGTTTGCTAGATGCCGCACTTGCACTCAAGTCTTGAAGTTCAATCTCCGTATACTTGGGTGGCTTGGAGCAAGAAGGATGGAGAGCACTTTTTTGGGCTGGCCTGGCTACTAGTTTACCGTCCAGTGGATTCAGTTTCAAATTAGGATCGATTTCTTCAACTAGACGCTCTCGTTCACCATCACACGGCAAGGAACCGCCCTCTCGTTTCCTAGATCCTTCGCTGATCCTGCCAGCTCCGCCCCCACCTGAACCTTCTCGCCGCCTTCTTCTCCTTCCTACCGACAGATCAGAGGCTGAGCTCAGGTTCTGCAAAGAACCACCTTGCTTGGCGTGGACTGCAGCGGATGTGGAGATGCCGGAAACTTTAGAAATTGATTTGTTTTTCAGGGCGTTCTCCTTCACGAAAGCTAGCCAAGGACCAGTCGGCTCTTTCCGAACTCGATTTGCGCGTTTATGAGTTTTGACCAGTTGGAATGGGAACGACTGAGAGACTGGGGGCTCTGGGTCGGGAGGACCAACTTCTTGAAGAAGTTTCTGAACGTCAAATTATAGAAAAGATAGTACTTATTAGAAAAAAATATAGACGGATTAAGAGAAAAGTCACTTGAAATGGCTGGGAGCCTGAACCTGACACTCCTCGGAAGCTGATACAATCGTCCAATAATTCCTTGAATTCCAAATCGGACAGATCCTTGACGCTAACAGTTGCCTGGAATGCGAAGCACAAGAATGAGTCACAATGACGAGCAAGTCCTTACAGTTGTATAATCAAACGACACGTAATTTTCATTACAATTATTGTTCCCTTATATTTCTCCAGTTTCGTTTAGTACTCTACCCTCAATTTTCCCTAACAAGTTGCGTCAGCTAACTGTGAGGCGTCATATTGGGAGTGCTAAGCTCGCTGTTTTAAATTGCACTAAAGCCAAGAGCTGAGCATGCCGGTTAGAATTTTATCACAACTTATCCACCCCATGGGTCAAAAAACAAGATAAGAAAACCCAGGAATCTCAAAAAAGCATCCTTGACAATTAAAACAAGTGCACCTAGGACCTATACTTCCTTCTAATAACTGATATATCAATGACAAAACAAGCGTAGGAGCCGAATTGCATTTATGTATAGTTGGAAGAACGAATTATAAGGGTTCAAACACAAAAGAAATGTTCAAAGCAAAAATAAAATGTACTTCACACTTTATGGTGACACAGCTGTGTGCCCGTTCAGTAATATTTTGGCCATTTACACCTTGGATAAAATAGTCTAAAGACAGCAAGACAATAATCCTTCGCCGCGTCACTTTTTCTTTATTTTTGGTTATGTTTGTAAAGAGAAAAAGTTAAGAAAAGTAACAAGTACTGGGCAAGGATCTAGAGAGTTATAATTGGAGCACAAATAAGGTGTGTTTAAGAACACAAGCAAAGTTGTGTGTGTAGTCCCTGCCCCTGTTGTGTATTTGTGTCCTGACTCCCCTTGGCCTGTCAGTGTCAAATGATCAACATTCTCTTACCTGATTTGAGGACTTATCCTGGGATTCCTGTAAAGGTGGTGATGGATTAAGAACGCTACTATCACGAGATTCAATTTGAGATGTCACCGAATCTGATTGGATTAACTGTGGTGCAGAAATATCTTCAGATAAAGTGGCGGATTCGGCGTCCAGATCAGCAGGACATGCCGCCATCTTGGAATTGACAACTAAGCCAATCGATATGCATTGTGTATCGATATTACAAAGCGATTTCATTTTGGAGCGGGAACTTCTAATATGCGTTTCAAATGTGCTTTCTAAGCAAAACCTTGCAAACAAGCTTGCTGTCTTTGCGCGAATATTATCTAGATGACAAAGACACAGACACTTATCTCAGCTATGTAATTTTTAAGAAATCGTAAAAGTCATAATGGAGTTGAAGACTTGGGTTCTAATTAATTCAATTTATTTTTCGTGAACCTGAACAATTGACCTTGCTACAAGGAGGCACGCAAGGCTGTCGCTTATTTTTCTGTGCCTTTGGGTTCGCGCACCGTATACGGTTATGCTGTTTATCGTTTGACATTCGCCTCATTAAGTCCGAAGCCTTCTTTTGACGGTCTTTTTGTTTCTCCCCAAGCCGTCCCCCGGAAAAGCACCCCAGCACCGCCATATATTCTTGAGGCGCTATAAGATAAAGGTTGCCGTTCCGTCGCTTATAGGGTCCGTCATTTGTCAGCTTCTGATCAGCCTGACTTGTAAATTTTGTATGCCGCTGCCCAGCCTCTCTCGTCATGCGTCGATTCAAGTATCCGCTGCAAAGAGAATTAGGCTTTCCTTAATGCCCTTACAAATTCTTACTTACGGGCAATAAACCCTGCCCCCACGCTTCTTGGGGCCCAAGCGGGGACTTTCCCAAAGTATAGAGGTGCAATACAACCCTGTAAATCCTACCTGGTTAGGCTAAATACAGAGCGTTGCATTAATTAACAGGGAGATCGGGCACAGACAGAGCGAAAGAAGCCATATTTAGTAACAGCGTGACGTTGCTTCCTACTCGTTTACAACCTCGATTTACGATCACAGAGACTTGCCTTCCAAGTCCTCTCTGGAGGATGGCTAAATGTGTTCTAGACCAAGACACGAGTCAAAAATGATGCGTTTTTCAAGGAGAACAGGTAAATGAATTTTTCAGTGTTTCTAATGCCATTCGCTATGCTTTGAAGGGAACTTTACTCCACATCTACATAATTGGGTTAACCGACAGGACAAAGTCCGCAGCTCTACATCTCATTACGGAGTAGTAAAGTCTTATTACTCTTTTATTTCCTTAAAAAGAAGTAAAAGAACAGGGCAGTAGAGAACATTTCGGTTCAAAAAAGAGGGCTGGAAACAGCACTATTAGAATATTAGGAATCATTTAATGAACCGTTGCTAAAACAGTACCTAAAACCGTCTCGTAAAAAGGTTTCCCTTTAATCCTCATCTAAAGCTCCAGTTCTTAAAAAGTAACCGTGGGCCAAACTAAAAAAAAAGAGACCTTCTCGTGATCTTCTCGCACAATGAGTTTTGGGAGAGAAAAAAATCACTGACCTCCACCGTAAGGATGTATATAACTCGATCCAGAAAAAAACTGCTTGGTTATCTTGACCAGTGGTTTTTGAGAACTCTCATAATGCCACGCAGACGTGTAAGAAGACCACCCCATGGATAATGGGCAGTAACTTTGGTCATGCTATACCTAACTGTAGTGGTTCGTATAGTCGTTTGCCATTGCAAGTATACTCGAGCACCCATCCAAAAAGCGCCGCAAATAACTTGCCATGGGGTCGTTGATCCAGTCTTTTTTTAAACTTATTCTTTTTTGCATAGAATTTTTGTGGTGTCGCGGTGATAAAAGGAGGTAAAGATAAACTCTACGATGAAAAAGAGTAACCGTGATTAATAAGATCCAGTTATTCCACTACGACAATGAGACAGTCTAGCTGAACGCTATAATACTCCTTGGTTAATAATGACACGGACGTTAACCTGGTTTTATGAATGAATCGAATATTGCACGCGGGAAAATTTTCATTTGAAAGCTACAGGGGGGAAACAAGCACTTCATCATGCCGAACTCAGCTAAAGGGTGTGCTAATGGGGTTAAAACCGGCAAGACAAAAAAGGTGCTGAAGGCTGCAGCGAACCCAGTAGTTCGTTCATTCCTCGGAAGTTTTTGGAAGCGTAGAAACAAAAGCGGGTCGTTCCAGGATCAATCAATAAGCCTCTCATCCATGGTCATGATTGATGAGGTATACATATAGCCTACCACCGCCAACACAATGAATGCCGCCTCGAACGTCTAATAAAAGCCGCCTGGATGCTGACTCTGCTAATTCTTACAGTCCGCGTCGCCCTTTTCATCATGGGCCCATAATACCCTTGCTGAAAAAATGGAAAGTAGAGCGAGAATTAATCCACTTCACAGTTAACTATATTGACACACATTACCTGCCGACGTTAGTGTTCGAAGCCATCAGATTTGCACCGAATCTCAGGTCGAAAGATGACTTATGTCGAAGAAAATAACACTCAGCAGGCGTCTGACTTGATTAATGCCTGTGAGCTTTATTAAAGAAAGAAATAACAGAACTATTAAGAAAAGGTATACGTCTCTTGATGTCTTCTACCCTTTTCTCCGGCTTCTAACTGCACAGTCGAATCCAAACGCGAAGTGAGTATTAGAGAGTTATATTACTTGATATAGGTATGTTGTTTGTCAGTTAGTCCGTAAACGCTCCACGTTATCATTACGGGTTAAAAACACCCCTGCTGCTGTTTTCAATCCGAGTCAATTGCGGGCTACTTTCCTTACCCAGGATCACCCCAGCATCAACCACGTGTGGGCTTGTGCCACCCAGTGTGAATTGCTTCTCGCAAAAAATAAGTTTCGATGAGTATACACGTGTAAAAATTCAGACCACACTTGCTTTTACTATACATGCATTTAAGCTGAGGGGTAAAAAAAGGTTAGAAAAACAACAATAATTAGACGGTGATATGATCACAGTGGCGCCGGCTGACCTTATTGCAAGAGAAAGTGCAAATGGATGCGCCTATTGCAATTTTTTACGCTCGCGCAACTTCTATAACTCACGGAAGGTGTCAGACACGCGTAGCCAGCGTGTGATCAGATTCGGTTACGCATCGCGAACTCTCCATTCGTCTCTGCATGTCTCTTTCTTACGGCAAAAAAGCCATAGACAAAAAAAAATTCAGTGTTATATATACGCCACGTGCAAACAGGGCTTAACAGCTGCTGCATAGGCATAGACATTATAGGGAGTGATTCGGGAGTATCTCTTGGTTTTCAACAAGAGTTAACATATCTTTTGGGGTTTCTTGTTTCTTCCGCTAATAACTCATCACAGCCCTTGTCTATAACTATTATAAGAACAAGTATGTAATCTTACATACATATAAAGTTAGTGTCGGTTCTGAGAGAGCGGACACTCTAGGCTATGTTCATACTTTATGACAGGATCCGGCCAGCAAGTAGGCGGTATAAGTCTGCCTGCTACAGTATACGGTCATTATAAATGCAAAACATAAGAACAGCTCGGCAGCTAAAAGCAGAGCAATCGTATATATACTACGTGAACAAAGTTTAGGGACCTATTATTAATACAATCCCGGAGCAAAGCGACAATTCCGTTCCGCTTGGTGTGTCTATATTGCAGAGTATCATGCATACAACATATGGGCTTAAATTGCCCCAGCTTGGAAGTGTTGCTGCCGTTTTGAGAAAACGTCATTTCTCGAAGCGGTGTCGAATGAAAGAAAGAGAGGAAGAAGTAGTAGAGCGGCAAAAATAAAAAAAAATGGAACGGAAAAATATTCCAGACAATATCGTTTCTTTCAATCGGCGGTATAATAACTTAAGGGAAAAAAAGACCAAAGACTGATCTCATTTGACTTGCAGATGACTCCTATTGTCTTTGCGTGCCATCAGTCAAGGAGATTATTGGCTCGCGATATTATAACTAGAACGGACGACTTGCTTACAACAGGGCGATTATGAGAGGTGTTTCCAAGCCAGTTTGCGGCGCGAGAAAAGCCTATAATATAAATTGTCAAACGTTTTTGTCGCTCTTTTTTCTTTGTGTGTCCGCCAGCCGGGATCTCTTTTACGCACTCATCATGTCCTCATTATGTCATCACATCACCAAGCCGGTATATGTCGGCCGGGGGCTCTTTATGCTATGCGGCTTCTACATCACAATTGATCAGCCTAATCAGGTTATATCGCCGTCAAAAACGCCGAATGGGATTAGTTACGAAAGTTTTTCATCCATTTATCAGCAAAACCTGCTGCCAAACACGTGCCGCGCTGTCCGTTTCTTCTATCCCTTATTAAGCATAATTATAAAATTCCCAAGCAAAAAAGCTCGAGCAAAACGATGAACCTCGCTTGATTGACCCATAGGCAAAGCATTATTAATTCCACATTCTTGGCTGGACGTTGCAGACAAGGGGCTAATACAGCCACAGGGGGTTCTTCCTCATCATCTGTTCGCTTCCCTTCGGTAAACTTTCAATTTTTCATTCCGAAATCAATACGTTAAGACACCCTTTGTTGTAACACTCGATGCGTAAGACGCAAAGCGAAAGGTAAAAGGAAAGTTAATGGAAGTTTTAGTGAAATTTGGACAGGAATCCATATTTCAGCCAGGAGCGCGAAATTAAAGCAAAAGGGACGCGCGCGGCAAATCCACAATGCACGTTGTCTGACAAGAAGGTTAATTTCTTGCACTATACTCGCGCAAGAAGGACACTAGACAACATGTTGCGTGTCTCATGGATAGGTTAAGCATGTCATGCGCCAGACAAAAGAGTCTTTTCCGTTGGCCACTAAGGTTTTTTGTTCTAGAAACCGAGTAAAGGAAAAAAAAAGATTATACATGCACAAAAGCTAGTGCTTTTAAGACTCTGTTTGGCAAAACTCGCAGTTACCGCGAATTGCCCATCACACAAGACAAAGCATAAACAGCAGCCGCGTAATTGTCTGACGCACACACACACACTGACAGGCACAAAACATTACCGGGCTGTACACAAGGGAAAACAACCGTCAACTGTGATACCGAGATGGTGCAACCCACAGAACTTTATGGCCCATGTCAATTGTTTGTATGTCGCTTGTCTATTCTTGGTCATTCGGAAGCATAAATAAGCAAGACAATTCCGTCACGCTTTAACTTTGGGACTTTGGCTTTGTTTTTCGCCCGACGTTAAGTTCAAACTTGTGTTTGACTATATGATTTAGCTGTGAGCTAGAAAACATTGACAAAAGCAAGCTTACGTTGAGGCTATAAATTAAGAGTAACGAAAAAAAAATAGATTTTTTTTGTATATAAGTTGAAGAGCCCTCAAGTCTTATCGCACATGCGAGCTCAGGGTCCCTCTTTTCCTCATGTCCGACGTCTCTAAAGCGAACGAATCTGCGCACATTAACACAGCGGAACGTGCAGGCCACGCTTTTCGAAGGCGGCAAGACGTCTTTTACACGCGGGCGCAAGCAAGCTAAGGGAGAGCCTTTGATTGCCACAAAACGGACCATAATTAGCCTGCGTCTTCTCAAAAACTTGCCCTGGCGTCTGTGTGTTACCTAATAATTGTGGTAGCCACCCGCAGAGCAAATGGGTCCCCCCGAAAAACTTACTACTAAGTTCTGACTTCGGGAACGAGAATTTACAGATTCAAAGTCCTTTGGCTCTGCTTCTAAGTTACCTTGCTAGATACCAAGATGACTAATACACACGAACTTAAAATGAATAGAAATAAGTTTAAGGCCACCACCGTGTACTGGAACCCTTTATGACACTACAGTCTGGCAAAAAGGGATGGAAAAATTCTCATTCTCTATGCAAATTTGATTAAATTAATCAAATTGTATTGTGACTGTAATGCACGGGATGCATTTTTCTATAGAGGTGGGTTCGTCTTTGTTAATATTTTTCTTCCAGAAACTTTTTACATTTAGAATTTAATTTTACATTATTTTAGAGTTCCAAATGAAAATGCTAAGTAGATCATATATACAAATAAACGAACCCAGTTTTATAGATTTTCTTATTAAGTTATTTCAGAAGAATATTTTCTAAATGATCTCTTTCTGCTTCTTTTAATTTATTGTTAAAAGCTTATGTAATTACATTGAGAAAGGGTATGACAGTGACAGCAGTGCCCTCTTCTCACAAAAAGTGATCAACTACTTGCAGTACACCGTGGCCTTAAAAGACTTAATTTAATACGCTGATAAATGCACCATACAGATCTACTGTACTGAGTAAACTGATCTCTTTCTGCTTATAAAAATTATTGGTTCAAGAACGCGAACTATAGCCACCTAAAAGGGAGTTTTTAGAAACCGCAATGGCTCTTTCAGGGGAAAAACGGGTTGAACGGTTGAAAAGCACTTTAATAGTCGTGTGGTCGCATGATATGAATGGGGTGAAATCTTTCCAAAACCTTCTCAAAGAAAATCCCGATGTGAGTTAGCCCTGCCAACTTTTTCTTCCTCTAATTGTTGTTTTTACATCGAGGACGAGACACAAGTGCCACTAATTCTTACCCCAGGACAGCCTTATAGTCTCGCCACTTACTGTTTCTTAAGCTTTTGATTATCTTAGGCCTACCTCTGCCTCGGGGCCATGAAGAAAATTACGAAAAATAAGCAGTTCACAACGTCTCAACCCAAGAACCTTTTTTGCTGAAGATTGTCTACCGTTCTTGTAAATGACTATACTCTTTTTTTTCCTTTCTTGTAACTTGTTATAGTGAAAAACTGCAGCAAAGCATCTCAGAAAATGCGGACAAAAGCCGCGATATAGCATGAGCAAATACACACGCCCAGTTATATTTTCGGGATGAGAACCCACATTAAAGAACGACAAAGGCGCACGGGGTGGGTTACGATCTTTTGCGGTTTAGACTTTTTGGAATGATGGGGCCAGCGAGCTGACCACCAGCGAGAGAGAGTAATACAACTTGCTTTTCAACTCTCATCTAAATGGCAGAGGTTTGCTATATCTTGTAAGTATGTGAGCTGTGATGAGGCTGTCTGACAATAATGAGAGGAACTGCCACGCTCATCCAAAGAGGAACGGTTTCTTTCTTTGGTGGGCATTATTGTGTTTGTGGTGATGACAATTTCACGAAAAGTTACGGCGAAGCGCGCTTCAGTGTTATGTGTTATCGTCGTGGGCGAGCTAACCCGAAAGCCTTGGCGGTTTAAATACTGTATAGTGTAAGCCCCTGTGAGTTCTTAATAGGTAGCTCGCCAGAGACATGATAGCTCCTGTAAATGCCCGTTCGGCTGTCAGATAAGCGTAGGGTAAAGATGCGTAATGGGATAATTGAGCAACAAGGGAATGAATAAAAGGCTTCCTCAATGCCTCTTCTCTGTGTCTATACCACAACCTGCGGTAGACAGAGACAGAGCAACCTGTGCTTTGAACCACAGTCTATATGGGAACACTAGACTAGAACACGAGATCCAGGCGGAGCGGAGAGTCAAATAACCAGTCCATGCATTTGTTGTCAAAATTACCCAAGTTATCTAACATTAATCTTATAACTTTGGGTGCCAAATTGCTTCAGCACCGCATACTCTCAACCCATTATATGCCGAACCTACTACCTACCGCTAGATGACCTTTCATACCTTGTACTCTTAATAGCCACAATTTTGATATCATTGTAATAATAGAGCCCGCAGGTTGGCAGAGGCCTATATTAATAGTCATTCTGGCCTCTTCAATTTGATGGCCTGGGCACATGCCTGAAGATGAGTTAGTGCGGGCCTTCCTTACGCCAGCCAAGTCATTTTGTTTAACACAGAAAGCAACGAGAAGAAAATGAGATAGGAACTCACGGACTAGACTTTCTTTTAAGAATAAAAAAAAGATTAAGTAGTGGGTTTGCTTAGATAATATGAATCAGCTCGCGTACATGCCCCCGCAACTTGTGGATATTATAATCAAAAGGTGGTCTTGCACGGTCACTATCATTACTGGCAGTATCTTGTAGAAGATTAAATCATTTGTCAGACAAAAGTTCCTGCTGATAGGGTTATAGAGCAGCCAGCCAAAGAACTTTTAACTGGAGCTATAGATCTTCAATGGGACGCCCTTTCACATAAAGATGGATGTAGAGAAGCCGTTTTATTTCCTTGACTTGACAGAAATGAAGAGAAAAAAGGAAGATCGCAATCGGGATGGCTGCTGTGGTTCCTATAGTTACAAGGAGAAACGTTGTACTAGGGAGAGTAAAGCGCTGATGGACATGGATCTTATAACGGTGAGGCTAAAAAACAAAAAAGTAAAAAAAAACAACTTGACCTAAAGAAAATCCGGACGAAGGTAGCGTTGTTTGGTCGAAATTCTTCAGTCCGGGTTTCTTCATTTATCCATCACGTCATCGATAGTAATCATTTGAGGTAAAAAAGACTTCTGCTTCTGGTTCATGATGGGGAGACTCCTTTCTTTTTATCTCATCTTGTCCCAAAAGGTGGAAATTTGTGCTCCCTGCCGTGGTCAAGACGGACACAAGTGGTAAGAGAATGGTGGGTGGTCATCCCAAACTGTCTTAAAGCTTGGAAGGAGGCCTCCACTTTTGGTGCCGAGCTACTTCTTTTTGGCCACAGCTTCTGCCGCCTCATTAAGCTTTTGTCTTGCCATCGTTTGGAACTCTTTTTAAAACTTAAACTCCCTAAACAGCTTCCCCCGCTGTAAACGTATGTAGAGACTCTTCGTCGTTGTTAAAAGATTTTCTAAGAACCGGGGAAATACATGCGTCAGCGACCGAAAAGTGGAGCTGCACATGGTTCCGCGGTAGAAGGTATCTCTTATATACGGAGATCCCAAAATCCTAATTTTACACGCACGCGGGTGAATGAATAGCATTCACCTGCGTAGGGAGTTAAAAGTTGATCAGGGTCTTTGTCGGAAAGGACTTTCGAGGGTGCTGTGTACAAGCAGCCAGCGTAAGAAAAGCCCAACCCCAATTGAAATTGAAAATTTGTGGGGCTACCTAATGGCGGCGGGTTGTGAGGGGTTTTGTTCCAGCTTATTCTTGGTTCACTAAATAAAACTATGCAGCGGGTCAACGAATGCTCAATTACCGGAACCCACCGCCAACTTTTAAGCATAGGGTTTCAGTTTAAAGATGGAGTGGGTGGCTTTTCAACTTTTCCTGTATTTATTGTTTTCTGTTTACTTTGGGACTCGGTATTATGGGCAGTAACTCGCAAATTTTCGACCTCCAAAACTCTATGGTCGTCTCTTCTACTTACTAACGAACGCTCTAGCATGACTGGAACATTGATAACCGCAAAGAAATGGCAATTAGAGATGTTTCCACCCTCGAAAAGACCATCAAAAGCCCGAGAATGCCAGTGTAAAAAGGTTCTCCCCCCAGACAGTGTACAGTATACTGCACGCTGCAAGGGTGGTCAATGGGGTGAAATGTACGGGAAGCTGAATGTGGTACAAGTCAACAGGTATTTAGGTTCTTGGTGACTTGCTAGATTTCGCATCTTTTTCAATAAACCAGCCCCCTTCCGTTCTGGCTGACACAGAGTCTTTACTTTGCTTTGGGACAAGTATAGGTCAAGTATATAATCAACTCGAATCATCCGCCACGATTTTGACTTGGCGATTTTAAGGCGCCTTCAAGTCCGCCCGTCTCAAACTGCAAAATTAAATTAATTACAAATTCAATTCTGCACGTCTCTGCTTCTGCGGATTGAAGTCGAGTGCCTGTTGTGTTTTCGGGCTGTCAAGATCTCAAGCCTCTCATTCATTTCAGAAGATGGTGACGTTAGATAAATCCAGACGAATTTAAGCCCCATATGCTCAGTGCCAAATTGTAATTGAAGTCTGTTTCATAGTTCTGCCAGTTTCATAGTTCTCCCATGTCCCAGTTCTCCAAAGCTCTAAAAAAAAGGTTCTTCAGGGCGGCTGGTCGAGTGATATAAACACGAAACTTTTGACTACGAATGAGTGACATTTGATATGGATATAACACAATTTCCACCTACACATGCGCATAGTTTATCAAAATAAATTACCTTTTTCGAACGCTGTACTCGATTGCTTGAAACAATTGAACTACACCAGACTTGAAAGGCTCTCCCACACAACTAAGCTCCTGCACTCCTCCATTTGTGCCCTGGTTATAGCCTATACTCTCATTCTGAGTTATTCCCAAGGTATATCCGTCCGATGTCAACTGTACTGCGAAGCAAGCTAAAGAACGAACATATGTTGAAAAAGCAAAAGCTTTCTGAAACGCATGAAAACATTCTACGCTTAAAAACTGAGCGAAAAATCAGTCATTCCCACGAAAGTTAAAACGGAAGTGGTCCACACACAACATGAATATTTACAGAAACCGTTAGGGGACAAATAACGAAGGTGTGCCTAAGATACCGTGAAGGGCTGAGACGGCTTACTAAAGAATCAAAACATTCAAGAAGAATGTTCCTTTCACCAGTTTTTGCAAAATCCCAAGGCGTATTCATTTTACGATTTCCCCACAACATTCCGTGTAATACCGGTTTAAATCCTTGATGCAAATTCGTCCATCCCATAGGGACTTTAATTCCCCTTATCACTTTTATGGCCTCTTAATTCATTTGGATTAAATGGTTAAACGAGTGGATGAGTGAAAGCTTCGTATGGACTATACAAACGAAAGGTTAAAATGGACGATCCAATCAGCAGTTTACTGGAATGGACGTGAGAACCAACGCACAAGAACAGGGAGTCCATGTTGATGCTTTTCCGGAATTCGACCGTAGGAAATCGGCACACTGCGTTATTTTTTATTTCCTATAACCTGTATGAGGAAAACGCGTTTTTAAGTCTGAAACTGTTCAAGGGCTTGCGTAAAATCTAGAAACGAAGAAGAATAAATTGGTAGAAGCTAAGATCGATAGACTTTAAACTTACGAACTGGTATGCCGATAGAAATCTTGAGCATTTCTTGACTTTTTATGCAAAATATGTATTTTACGTTGAGGGAAAGCCCTTTTAACTGTAAAAAACAAACAAATCATCATTAGCGTATACTTGTAGACACACCCATCGCTCTCCTCAACCCTATAATAGGAATATTACCTGTAATTTCTCCTGAAAGCAAATAGTTTGTTCGTGTGATCAACTTGATTAGGACTTATGTTCCATGTTCCTAGAACGGAAAAGAGAAGGGCGCAATTACAGAGTGTATAACTCTGACTTGAATCTCCAGTAATGTACCTTCAGAAACGTATACGTTAACCTTTTAAAGAACGGGATTTTTCTTTTCCTCTTGACAGGTCCAAAAGTTTCCTGTACCACAACAACCAGGCACGCTCCATCGTATTGTCTCCCCGGAATCCTTGACAACAACCTGACGGAAAAGCTTTGGGTGTTAGCTTTTAATGCTGTTGTAGGTCTCGCATATAGTTCTTTTTTTTCGTATTTCCGTTTTTGTTAACTCCCACCGGGGTTCTATGAAAACACCCGGGCGCACTATACGAAGACAGGGAGATAAAGGACCGAGTCATGAGCTTCATATCTATTCATCGACGCTATTTTTTTTATACACCCCTCCCTGTATCCCAACATCTTCATCACGTCGACTTTTTATGCATGCCTTGCCACATTCTACGCAGGTATAGCTCATGGCAGAGAGATCTAGCGTAGCTATAATCACAGGCTGATGAAGACATTATGGCATCATCGCCCGCAAACTTGCAGATAGAAATCAGCTGCTGCCCACACATTCACAAGGTTTGGGAAACTTGTCTCCCCTTTTTTTACCTCCTGTCACCGCAGGGCCTTCGCAGCTATCAGTCTCCAGCAACAGGTACTAACAACAGATCCTACAAGTATAAGAAACAAGCATCTGTAAAAAGCGAGAAAAAATCTCGAAAAGCAATCGTGTTTATGTCAATTCTCATACCTCCATGGAAAATAATAATAATAAAAAAAACGAGCCAGAAAAACAGCATGGCACTGCAGCAGCCTCGACTTGATGGTGGTCCGTTACTTGGATGGGTTCGACTATCATGATACTCGTCTCATTTGCATACCCGGCCCTTTTGTGGTGTGTGTGTGGACGCTGTGGGGGATGTTGATGCTCCTGGTTTTCATCTTGGGCGCCTGTGAAGTAACCGCTAAAGCTGAAGCCGAAAGCCGAAGACGAGCTTTGCAGAAAGGGGGAAATCACAATCACCCGCGGCTTTTCCTCGCTACTATATGTATATAAAAGCCTTGTATGATCACACCGAAATGATTGTGAAAATTGGTACGGTATTAGCCACGTCCTTTTTTGTCTTACTTGTTTTATCGTATTTCCCACACGTCGGAGAGGAATTAATTGAACGCATAAGTTTGTCTCCATACAAACCATCAAAGTCAAACAAGAGTCCCTGCTTCACACAAAACGCTCCACTCATAACACAAGGACATTCCATGTTTTGGCCCCAACCATATGTTGTAGTATATCTGGAAAAAATACAAATACAAACTTACAACATAAATTGTTCCCCAAATGAAAACGGCTTCCGCTCTTTCTTATTTCTTCCTCAAACAATTTTGGTTTTCCCATGCTCCATTTGCAAAAGGACCAAACCATATACGTATGAATCATCATCAAAACCAGCTTTGGATTTTCCAGTCCACAATTGGTCAACATACAACCGCTCTCTAACAAGACTAACTCGATAACAAGACAAGGCGGTATTTGCTTCAACACCCCTAATAAAAACGTCCCATATAAACTATAGCACCAGCGGGGTGAGACCGCCACTTCTGTATTTGGTATAGAGCATCCTTTCTCCCCTTGTTTGAGTTTCCATGCACCCTTAATAAGCTCATAAAATGCAAAACCACCGCAGAAGCACCCTCGATGTTGACATAGCACCCCCGTGCGACTTTAATAACAGGGGTCAAGACATAACACATTTATTTGTATATATATCCTGGGGTATTACAATGTGCCTAGATTTTATAACCTCAAATGAAATGATTTCTTGCATGTAGTCGGGATAATAACGGTCGCAGTGCGGTATAACTGCTTTGTGGTGTCTTTTACACGCAGCAAGTTCTTGAGCGGCGAAATACCGTCAAGGGAAACGCACCATTCGGGCTGTCTACAACACCTACAACTATACACGTCAGAAAGCGATAGAGACCAAAAAGAAATGAAAGAAAGGCTTCTCCCGAGTAAAAGAAATATCCAGTCTACACACATATAGGGTCCCAATATAGTCTATAGGTGCTAATGCCGAATGATGGGGCGGCACATCTTTCACGCTGCTTCGTCGCTAGGCTTCTAATCGAGGGACCTTCGTGCCGCCGCCGTGCTATGGTCTAACACGCTTTTTGGGCTCCTCAGCTATTTCCCGATTACAACAACAGATACGACACTCCCCGAACAACATGATAGTTTTGGATTCTTGATGGCTTAAAAGAAACACAACTTTCTCTTGTAACAGAAACGCATCACTTGCCCTTTATATACAACGAGTCCAGGTAAATTAAAGCGTGAAATGATTCCTTCGCAAGTGCGGCTTTTAAATTCTAATGATGACGCTCCGGTTCTGAGTTTGCGTTTGCGCTGCGCTCTTATACATGTCCGTTTTTATAGCAGTTTAATTGCTGGCTCAAGGATAAAACAAAGGAATTTATGGATGGGAAACTGACGGTCTTCTTCTACCACTACTACTATTAACTGCTATTACTACTACTACTCGTTCAGAGCTCACGCCGAGAAAAAAAACGCCCACGTTTATAAAACTCGAAGAGCTTAAGAGAGTCCGAAAACAACCGTTTTTCGTCGCTCAAGTTCCGTTCAAATATCTCATCATCATGTGTCAGAACATTTCCAGGATATATCCGTTGCTCGTGCTCGATGACGGGTTTTAGCCCAGGTTGTCGTTCAAACGCACAACGTTTCACAAAAGGCCTGCCTCCCACCATGCTAATGTAGTCTTTTTTAAAAGTGTTCGTCTCTACTTACAAAACTCATTTTCCTCCCCCACTTTCTTTTGCATCAAGCCGGAGCCTCTCTTGAAAGGTTCAATTGTATGGCTTTTTTCGGGAAATTCTTATCAGGAAAGGTTATATCTCGAGCTCCGCTCCAGGTAACCGTTAATTGAGCATGGTGCATGTCTAAAATGGATCCTTCCGGTGTGTCGCCAATGAAGGGTTTATATACGGAAACTGGAGGGGCCCGCAAGAGGCGGACGTTGGCCATTTGCCCCCGTAACTTGATTACACCTGTGGCGTGTTATGCATCCCCATGTATTTATATGTGGACACTAGCCCAGCGTCTTTTTTACGGAAAGCGTGTAGACATTCACGAACGCAACTTCCAGGGAAGAAGGAAGGAAGCGCTTTACGCAAAGCGTACTTCCTCTCCTTAATTCTGGACCTGTTTCTTGGCTCCTCCCATTTCCTTGCGGTACAACGCCTTTTTCTTAAGCAGAAAGATGCTTCGCCTTGACATCTCGGACCTTGTCCCATTAAATAAGATTCTTTCTATGGGGCAACTTCCATTTCTATTTAGTTAAACTCCTCCCATTTCCTTAGTACACAACGCAATTCGTTATTGCCCATCTTCGCAAGTGTGCCATCAAATAAGGTTATTCTATAAGTGAAATCTTACAAGACAGTCTGGGTTGCAGGTTTCGAAGGCAGCTATTGGAAGAGGAAAGCCAAGATGAGTTTGCGGTTTGGATTGTTTGCCAACCGGGTTAAAAGCTGCCGGGAAATTTTGGCGAGAGACGTCGATGACGCTCTTTTAATTTTAAGCCAGTGGAATTGTCGTCGCATTAGACAACACTGTTAACAGAAAAGAAACCTCATGATGGGGGACGCTGACCAGCTGTTATTTAGGGTGGCCAATTGAGCTCCTAACCTGTAGTATAACGTACTTGAACCATCAACCCAACTGCAAAAAGAACAAGTATATAGCGATCTTATATATACCGTGTGCGCAGCGCAGCAGCAGCTGAAGCCAGCAACAAGAAACACGCGCTTTTGTATTTCCGTTTTGGTTCCCCTTGACGCTATTGCCCAGCCATGGCTGCATCAGCACGAGACCCTTTTCCACAAGAAAAGTGTGCCCTTACTGTGGCTTTTACTGGCTTTTGGCTCCCTGTGTCTTATTGCCAGCACCTGCTTCCATCGACACTTTATTTCTGCTTTCTTTACCTAATCTTCAAGGCACACAAGAAATCGTGCTTTTTCACTGACGCCTCCGCAGCCAGTATAGTACCCCCACCCCGAGGAATGTGTGGAAACGGTGGAGAGCGAGATGGCTGTCGTGACTAGAAACAACCAATTTAATCCTTGTGATGACCCACACGAACCTCCCGACAAGTAATTATGCTCAGCAACACAAGGGAGGTCCTATTAGAGCTACCGCAATCCCTCACATGCAAGCCTCCCCAAGTTTATTTGCCCTTTTGTCTTTTTAAGCGAAAATGCATGTTTTTTTGTAGTCCAGGGAAACCATTAGTAAGATCCCAGGAAAAGACCAAATGTGCGGCAACTTTGGGTTATTTCCCTAAAAGTGGAAAAACCTTTGGATTAATTGACCATAAAAGCTGCTTTTTACGACCACTTCTCGCGTATTTTCTTTGCCTTACAATCTAAAAACGAAAAATGCAGTACGTTTTCATGCGTCTAAGCTGTTAAGCCTATATTTCGCCAGGCCCATGAAGTTCCATGATTTTCGAAAGCGTGCTCTACAAAAGAAAATTTCAGGAGCAACCTTAATGAGCCGTCAACCCCCAAACACCCTTGCATTATAAAAACCCCAAAAGATCAACAAAAATAAACCTTTCCTTATATTCCACCTAAGTTTTCTGTTTTCTTCTTCTCCTTTAAACCCATTTTCCCTAATTAACTAACTCTAAAAAGTCGATAATAACCATCGTTAAGATATCTTGAACACACTCGAATGGGAGGACTTTGGCAAGACATCAGGCCGCTTTCTTAAACAGGTATAGAGCTTCAGTATTTTCGAGGAAGAACTTCTGATTCTGAATTTCTGGACGGAATTCTTATCCTCTTGGGAGAGAACTGGGGGGCTTGCCCCCGTAAGTGGTAAGTGCAAGTTAGCAGCGGGCGGTTTTTCATTACGCGGCCCCTTATAAGAAGCGACTACTGGCCCAGTAACACTCCCAGTAAATGAACACGCCATTTCGAGTTAGGCAGGTGGTCTAAAAATCACTTGGAAGCTAACCGCCTTCACTGTACAATATGACCACTTGGAGGGTTAGGCTCAACCACCTTTTCCCGTACCACCCTCACCCTTAATGTTTGGCACCCAGTTTTCCCTCGGCTTTTCACTTTGGCTACGACGCGCAACTACGGTTTATACCACCTCACTCAAGAAACCATTACATCACATGGCCAACGATACATAACCTTTCGACTCCTGGTCTCTCATCCGCCACCCCCAGCAAACGCTATAAACCGATTCGTAACGCTGTAAAAGAGACAAGGGGATCCCCTTCTCGATTTCAATTTTAAAAGCCGGTCCCAGATACTATTATTTCTAACTCATCATCGCAGATGACGCCTTTGCTTCCCTAAATGAGGTTAGTGTGTCCCGGACGCAACTCTATAACACGCGAAAAGGTTGATCTATTTTATAAAAAACCCTCAAAGTGGACGTTTCACGTGTGTGCCCGGCGTCCTGATGAAACCTCATCACCGTTTTCGAAGCAAATTGGGTTGGGCAAGGTTATACAACGCGTTCAGAAAACCTAACTTCTATTGTGGAGATTCTAAATGGGGTTGACAGAATATAAATCTAACAAAAGTTGGAGGCTGATGGTCTTGGCTTCTTGGCTCCGTCATTAGAAGCAAGGGCAAAACAAAAGAAAACGAACAAGACACAAAAAGTTGGAAACTAGTTTGCCAATCATACTGCTGCTCTTTTTCATGACAAAAGAGCCTCAGAACACAGCTGCTTTTAGTACATGGAGAGGGCTCATGTCAAATCCCCTTGGTATCTTTTTTTTTCTCTTGACCGTGACAGATCCAGAAGAGTCATCAACGAAGCCAAGTCAAGGTGTCACATCAGGCAAATCTAGAGCTCCTAAACTATCAAACCCACAATCGCCCCTTAGCACCCGAACTTGCCCATATACCTTGTTAAACTTGACCGAACCGGACGATCTAGATTCTGGGACTTTTGGGTTCTGTCGTTAATTGACAGGCATAACAGGCCACTGGCCGATACTTAGAGCTCTATTTTACGAGCGCTAAAAACAGCTTCCTGACACCCAAACCTGGGAAACGTAAACTGGAAAACGTTCGGGTGGGCGAACGAAAACTGTGAAAAAAAAGAGACAAAAAGTGGAGAGGTCACGAAGGGGTTAGACAGTTCGGGGGTGGTAAGTGTGCCTGGCACAAGACAAGGAGCCACAGCGTGGTAAAAACCTAAAGGGCGAGATATTATAAAAGACTACATGCACCTTGCAAGCCGTGTGCCTGCGTTTGGCCATGCATGGCTGCTCACGCTCGCCAACTGTGCTATTCCACATCGTACCTTACTCTACAGTACGTAGTAGCCTACACACTTTATAAGCTACAACCAGAACAGCTTGGCTAGATTCTCGAAATTGGGGGGGGGGTTTGTAATACCTAATATTTCGGCACTTATCCGCGCTTACGGATGAGCTAAACACCGCGAAAGGATTTGCCACGCATTCGAATCTCCAGTGGCTTGTACGCGGGAAGAAAGTGTTACAATATGTAATACACTGTATATCCTGCACCTCCTCCACCTGAGTCACTTTTTTCTGCTTTTACCTCTTCTTATTTCAAGTATAATAAGCTTACATAACCCCAAAGGTCATTTCTAGTCGCGTGCCAATTTTGCTGCGGCGCCAAGCGGAAAGAAGCAATAACGGATTTCGAACTGGCTCAAAACGGGCAACAGCAGTTGTTGATGGCTCCAGGGCATAATCTTCATTTGAGAGGGAAAATTTGCCCTCAAAAACTTTGCGGGATGATATGACCCTTGACACCAAATTAAGGAGCACTGCTCATTTTCAAGTAAAACGCAACCGCAACAACTTGGCTTATGGGGCCCCAGCGGCTAAATATCAGTTGACTCACACTTTGTGTAACGTTCTGCTTTCCAAAGTGATGCAAAACATGCTTTTTCTCAAGTCCGCTTCTTAAGTCCGTTTCCTCCTACGAGGTGCCAAAGCGTTGGCACCTGTGTTTCATCGCTCGCCATTATTGCTTAATACTACATAAACGGTGTGCTGCAAGGACTTGATCATGTTTTGTCAGAAGAGGGCTCTGATGCCACACCCCTTCAAAGTAATTTCATAAGCTTTTAACAAGAATTTAAAAGAAACAGAAAGAGATAGTTGGAGATCGTTTCATGTTGGCATATGTTTTATTTCAAATTTTCCTAAATTTGACTCTCGATAAAAAATTTACGGAAAACGTATTAGCAAAAACGAACTAAGCGCACGAGATAAGTAGATTCCATGCCTGACTGTCAGCATACACATTCATTATGTTGCGCAGAAAATTAGAATGTTTGATTCCAAATTTGCTATGCTGTAGCGCCATAAGAGGTTCCACTACAGTGACTACACCGTGGCTGATCACTTTCGCTGCTGCCCAAACGAAAAGCGACGGAAACAGAAAATCGCTTTATTTCCTAGGTAAAAAGGCTTAATTAGGCTAATTTTAGCTTGTTGTGTAACTCGCTTTCAAAATTACTATGTGGATTTCCGCCTCGTTGAGGGGACTAGATGCTCGTACATCAGTCTGAACTGCCCACGCTAGTTTTGGTGTCCAAAGGTTTTCCGTTAAACAGAGAGTTTAATTAAACTTTCTCTATTGCACCTATAAAAGTACACAACACTCTACGCCTACACACTCTAGCTATGTCAAAACTGCTGAGCGTATAAAATTGTACGCCACATACAAAGGGTCGGTACGGTTCGGAATCTGATGCGAAGTTAAAAAGTAAAAGAAGATAGATAAATCAACAAGCCGAGTTGCTTTGCTGAACGACTCTATCAACGAATTAATCAAATTAGCACACGTTTTCCGGAACAAATCCCTTGTTTTTTTGGTCCGACTTGAAAGAAGTCAAGTAACAAGGTGCATTAAGGGCGCAATATCCGAAAAGCACTGATGTGCATCCTTCCACGACGCCCCAAATTCGCCTCAATTAACTCTCACTGGTTTAAAAATGTTTTAAGTGATCATGAAGTTAAAGCTGTATAAGCGGTACACCTTAGCAGATGTGTTTTTATCTGGGCGCGGGAAAAAACCACTCTACACATTCATCGGCTGTTGAACTTGTGTATCTGTGCAAAACACTCGCCTCGTAAAAAGTTATTCCATGCCTATTTAGCTCCATTGCCACACATGAAAAAAGTTTTCACACCCGTTTAAAACTTTTACGGTACTTTCCAAAAGGGCGCTGGAATATAAAAAGGGTTTTTTGTAGTAGTTAACAAGGCCTGAATTTGTGGTCTTTGTGACAGTTTAATAAGTCTCAGTCCCAGATGATCGCGCTTTTTGTCTACCAGCAGCATCGCCGCAAACAACACCAGTTCCATTTCCCTTCATCAACATTTCTCACCGCAGCGGCTTTTCCCCTTTTTCCATCTGAACAGGCCACAATTTAAACCAGTCTTACACAGTATAAACCGAGTTGCACGCCTAAGCTGTCCTTTTAGCTTCACTTAATAAGCTTCATATTCTTAGAGCCTCAGTTTCATAATTTAGTTCCTATGCTAATTCGGAATTGGCACGACACCCTCCAGCTATATTATCACACAATGTGTTAGCTATCGCACCTGAGCTTCACAAATGAGCCTCGGAGAAACAAAAAATGGACTCAATGAACCCTTACATGGATACATATATACACACATACATACCAATTTGCTCAGGCGGCTAAAGGGCATAACGAAAAGTCCTAAAAGGCTTCCGTCTCCTGCATTCAAATTGGTCCATTGGCCTTGCAAGTTACTGCGTTAGTCGCCATAACTCTAGCTTCATGTTGGAGGGGGCCATCAGACCGAACGTTTTCTCGCCTTTTGCATTAGGGGAGCTGCAGTAACCAAGATTACCCCACGTCTATATCGTATAAGCAGCCGCTCATCATCAACCAGCCCTTTTGGCTGTCCCGTCGTCCGTGCACACACCTGAACAATGTTGCCGCTAATTAGCCATGCAATTTTCCCGAATTAAGCGGCCCATCTCCAACTAATCTTGACCAGCCACTATAACTCTGAACGTGAACATATACGGTCTATTTAAATTATTCGTTTTTCTTCCACTTAAAAAAATCCGCGATCGCCTGTTTAAAAAGCCTTGGTCCTGTTCCTGGTTCCCATACATTAGACCATAGGCGAAACAGCACAGAGAAAAAATTATAAGAAAGATTGCACGGGATCTTTTTGGCGTACTACAGACATAAATTAATGGGAAAGACCCAGGCCTTTTGGATATATAGCTTTTCGCCTAATATGCTCGCAAACGGTTGCATCTCTGGGCTAATAAGGAGGCGTTCCTTGTGCTGTGGGAGCCCAAACACTGACTATATAATGTGTGCAGTAGCTAATGCACTCAGACAATAGGGCGCTCACTTGTTGCATATACCTTCATTCACCGCACACACAAAAAGAACGCTACACAGCAAAGAACACTACACGAAAAGGGTAGCCCATGATATATAAAACACGCCTTGCATGGAAACTTTTTTGATTAGAAAATCCAAGCACCTCGGTTCAAACTGCCGTGGGTCCCAATCGCTTTTGGCATGTTACTGTCTTGCGTTATTTTTCTTTTAAATTTATAAAGATGCTCGCTCTCGTGCAAACCCCACAATTCTTTTTAAAAGACCCTGAAAATTGCTCACCGAATTTCAACGTTTTAGCTCTAAAACACTAGCAGTCAAGCATGGCTATACTAAAGGTAGAATTAAGCCGCTGATATAGTATTCATTAGTGACTTTTATCATTAATGCAATTTTCTTACGTTGTGGCTGCTGCTGCCATCACTGCCATCACCCAAGAGAAGCCGACCATATAAAAATCGCTACCAGGCATAAGGCAATAACGGACAAACTAAAAACCCTGGGCCAACACGTAACACGTCAGCGAAGCCCCCCAAAAAAGTTGTTATTAACGTGAACGATGCATATGACGAAGCATAGTTATAGGCACATTAAGGTTGTCGCGTATAAACCCGCAAAAAAGCAATAATTAATGCGCTTTTCCAAGCTCGTAAACTTCATTTTCACAAGTCCAACCTATGTTTTACCTAATTAACTCCCTGCCCTTATCCCATCACCACCTATATGTTTTTAACAACTCCGGATTGTACACAAGAAAACTTTTTCCCTTTAATGGCGTATAAACCTCTTTAATCCTAACCCCCCAAACTCGCCCAAGCAATAAATCCTTCTCAAATGAGAAACTAATAGATTTCAACATAAAACGGAAGCTGGCTTCTAAATCATTTTCGATTTATATTGACGGGAAAAAGAAACATAATTATACACAGCCAATCGGCTAGCTACGCCAGGGGATGAACCAGGGCGTTAAAGAGTCGATTATTAAACTGTCATAAGTCACTTTCAAACATGCGTTCAAGATACATGAGCTTGTACACAGTTGCAACGTTTCACTTGTTTTTTTCCATACACGGAGGCAGTGTAGTCTCTCATTAAACTGCTATGCGGCCCAAAATTAACTCCGGCTTCAACTTTTTTTGTTTATTTTTTTTCCCCTTAAAACCCTTTGTAACTCTTAACTACAAATCAACGCTGGCGTTGCTAACCTTAACCTAACAAAACCTTACAAAACGTCTTTTTTCCATCAAAACAGAGCCTACCTAATTAAACCTTAATTACTACCAGTCGGAAAACTTTCGCTCCTGCACTGTTATTATGTTCGCTTTCAGTCTTGCTCTTCTTTAGTAAGGAAATCAAACGCTTCCAGGCTTTCCATACCAATATCAAGCCTTTTTGCTGGGCCTTTGCTGCGCCGCAATAAGTAGCATATACACAGTTTTGCGGTATATATGAAAGTTGTGCGGGGGCACGAGCCTCATCAGCAGGATCTTCGCTCCTTGTGTAGCATGAAGCCGCACTCGATACGCTTTAATCAGTAGCAGCTTCGCCAATTTTTTTCCTTTCTTCTACTACGCGCGGCCAACCTTTTTTTCATTCTTCGACCTTTTGGGTATCTGGCTCTGGCTTTGCGGCGCAAAAAAATGCGGTCCATAACAATTGCCGTGTCTATTAAAACCTGATTATTACTGTCTAATACCCGAGCGAATAGGCCAGCAATGCAATGCTATACGATTGCTATCATCATAAAAGGCTTCGGCGAGAGAGCTTAATTGAGATCTTGTCTGTAATAATCGTTTACGAGTTAAGAACACTATTCCCTACGGAATAAAAGTGCTGCGGCAAGTAACAAAAAAACTAAAATATAATGACCGCGAAGTGGAACAAAACTTACGTCTTATCGCTAATTCTTTTTCCAGTTTTTTTATATTCTCTCTCTTTCTGCGTTGTAGAACCGTCTCAAGTTTAAATGTGTACAGTTCCTGATTCAAGAAAGGGTTTTTAGCAACTAAACAATAAAACTGTAACAATGCTGCAAGGCTACAGAAACAGCGACAAGAAAGTGGGGGGGGGGAATTACATACTTGTAATCCTTTTTAAACCTTTATTTTGTTCTGCATTGAAGCACACATAAACTTCTAACAATAGCCGCCGTCCTTAAACCCGTAGGCCTCTGAAAAGATGACATGTCTTGAGCAACAGACTATTTTTATTGTCCGCGCTCTTTCATCTTGAAATGAGTGTTTTATTATGGCAGGGTTCTCCTTATCGCAAGCGCCCAGCAGCCGTTCCAGTTCCTAGTTTGAGAGTCGAGCTTGGGTCTCATGGCGAGCTTATAACTATTACTGCAATAGATTAAAAACGGAAAACAATGATATATAGCCTTCATACATTGAACTAATAAAGGGTCGTACCAACAGATAGAAATATATCAGTCATAAAATTCAACAGAGTTATTAGCCAGAACCCCAAGTAATTTAAAAAGTAACAGAGCTATTGTTGTTGGACATGAAGAAAACGTGGACCTAAGGCAACGGGGGGAACCCATTTGCTTCCTTCCAACTTTCCACATTTAAGTACTTGTAGCACAACGATAAAAGTACCTATATAGATCAGCCAGTGCAATTTTAAAGCTTTCCGAATTCTGTAGTTATGTATAAGATAAAGGATCAAAAAGTTTTATAGATAAAGAGATATCCAATTTATGCCGAGTCAGCTATACGCAGAGTTTTCATGTTTGTTTAATATAGGCTGGCGAAGGTTTTCTGTCGCTTGCTTCTGCCGAGTCTTGTGCCTTGCAATATCGAATACTTGCGCTAAGGCTTGCACGACAATGCGATAGAAGGACTACGGGCACGTAGACACAAGGACGACTCGACACTAGGACCACGGTGTACCCGACAAAACGACTATGGACCCCGACTTAAGGACTATAAGCCCCGACATAAGGACTACGGACCCCGACAAAAGGACTACGATTCCATAATCTTTCAAGGACCAATAGCATTGCGAGTTAGGTTAGGTTACGGAACCGTCGTCCTTTTGTCGGGGTCCGTAGTCCTTTCGTCGGGCACACCGTAGTCCTTCTGTCTAGTATAGTCCTGTGTCCGGGTCCCACTTGCACTAACCGAAGCGGTAGCGAAGACTTTCATTGGCAGATTTTATCGACAGGGAAGGTTTTGAACGCGTCACGTTACTAACCCAAACATTTCGAACGTTTTTAGGAAAGCTTTAGAGAAATTACTAACGTTTCCAACAGGGGCGGCTCTGGATGAGGCGCGTTAGTTGGAAATTTCGAACGTTTCCAGACGAAAGTTTATCGGCCACATAAAAATGGCAAAAGGAAGAATGTTTCCGAGTATAAACGCCACATGACGCGCTTCAAAGTTGACGGTTGGGAGATATCTGCATTGAAGTAGCATTCTTTTAGCCAATATAACATGCAGTAGAAAGTATATTTATTGTTCGCTCACGGCCTGGACAGCGAAGGTAAAAGCAAGTTTTGCTCCCCTTTCATGTGTCTAATGAAGGACCTTATTAACATTCATTGAACTTGGGATGGGTGGGGTCTAGCCTACGTCTCTTTAAGTGCCTTCAATGTACTATGCCGTGACATGACTCCTTATAAAAACCATAAGCTATGAATTACTGCTTCTCCCTTGTGGCTCGGTAGCTTCTTCTCCTCCTTAACGAAGAGCAATGAAGTATGAAGAGCGCATTAAGCCATCACAAGCATTTTCGCTGTAGTGCTGCCACATGAACACCACGCCGAAATCTTTTATACATTTTCACTAATGATGACGACCTCATTCCTTAGAGAACTGCATGATCACATGCATCACCTTCCAACAATTGCCAACCTTCAAAGTAACCGACAAGTTCAAGATGTTTGAAAAGGCCAAATGCAGAGCAGGCAAAGGTAATTAACGTCAGCATCAAACCGGGTCAAAATGATCATGCTCGCTTTTTTTTCCAAAAATGAATTACTGCCATCACGGGCCGAATTAACTACGTCCAAAGCGTGAAAAAACCACTACTATATAGTGCATAACAGTACCTTTCTAAGAAAAACATCCACAAAAATTTGCTTTGTGGATGGCCCCCTTTTGAAACAAACTCTCCTTTCTGATGAGCTCGCAACATTCTTATATCAAAAGCAAAAGCTCAATAACCTGCTTTGTTACAAATTTGGGGACTTGCTCTGCACTCTCCTGCTCCACAAGGCAAATTAGAGCAACAATAGAACTAGGTGTGCTAGTCCTATTGAGTTTTCTGAGATGCAGTAGTGCAACAGCGCCTTACTGCCACTTCTTGAGACGTAAGTCCAAAGGGTGGCTCTTTTATTTATCTGATTCACAAGAGAAAAGACGTAAAAGAAAAGACGAAAAAAAAAGCTTTTCGTTCCCAACATCCCAAAAGGTAACCGCCAACACAGGAACACTTGGGGAGTTTTAATTAAGTATTGCCGTTTTTACCCCAAACTAGTTTTGTAGTCAATGCCCCTTTTCAGGTAGACCGCGGGATCCCAGCATCAGAACACAGTGACCACTGATGAGCCATATCAGGCTGAACGATATAGCTTCTTTACATGTTGGGGCTAAAAATAAGGGTTACTCGCAGGCCGTGCTCAGAAGGCAGCATGTTCTTTTAGCAAAACCCTTTTTAACCTCCACGATAAACCCCCCTATTTTTGTACTATGAACTCGTAATGGACTCACGGTTCGTTTTAATACGCATTTTTATCCCGATAGATATAAGCTTCTTGGGAGGTGAACCAGAAGCTCGCGTACACACTATAGCAATTTCTCTCGCTCCATAATGAACAAAAAAACGCATCACTTACCCTTTTGCCTGTGACGGGTCTTGCAACGTGAACAGCGAGACACACAGGAAATACGGCAACAGTAGCCAAATGGTCTCAACAATGAAGCAGCAACAGGCCCCAAATGTCAGCGCATTGTTGTCAATGTACGGTACGTTTCATCTAGAAAAGGACAATAGGATAACAATATATCGTAATTTTAGACCAGCGTCCGAACCTTCATTCATAACGACCAACAATGAATGTCGGAAAACAAGACTTTTTTCTTCTTTTCCTCCTTTTTTTGTTTTTGTTTTCCGGAAAAACAGGAATTATAGGAGCGGAGTGTAACATGTCGACGGGGCCAGGGCACGCTCAAGTGAACTCTATTCAACGTGGCAACAGTGAAGGGGACCCGTCCTAATCTATCACGTTTTTTGAAGTTCTAGTTGACTTTTATATTAGGGAGGCTTAGCATCAGTTTGTTTGGTTGGGGCTCTTTATCTCATGTGAAGTGGAGAGTGTCTGCTGAAAGCTTCCAAAAGAAAAGTCTAATCTAGACTGCTAAGCCTAAACAATGGTTATGATGATGAAAGCCGTCCTTTTTTTAACGAAAATTATAATGCTCTCATACAGCAAGGGAAACATAGTAGAAAATTAAGTCCGAAAAGTTTGACATGGGCTAAAGAGGAAAGTACAGAGCGACAGAAAAGCGGGGGGAAAAGATAGCACGCTACATCGAAAAACCCCTCAAGAATAAGCGCTTGCTTCTTTTGCTACCATTTTGAGATGTGAATTACAACTGCCAACCCGCATACATAATGCGTAGCAGCAGAAGCGGCCGTATTTTTTCTACATCAGGGCTACGCACACTTCCACTCTAATGCCAGTATGCGATACACGCGTATGCAAGGACTTATATTTAAATGTAAACAGGTCGGTCAGAACTTAAATTACTTGGACATCCGTTCAAGAAAACTTACTGGCGAAGATCACGAATCGAGTACAATAAAAATGTGTAACGTTCCAGTTTCTAACCGCGTTTTTGAATGGGAAAATAACACTTGCACAAGGCGTGGGAAAAGCAAATATAAAAAAGGTACCCAATCTCAATCTGGAGGAGTGAAGAAGCTGGTTTTTTCCCTTTCTAACAACAAAAGGCTGCTGGGAAAAAAATGTGTACCCTTCTCCCATAGGACCCCAGAATCGGAATGAAAACTTTTTCAACAAACCCCTGCGAAAATCACACTTTTAGACACCGCAAAGGAATCAACCTTAACCCTTAATTAGCTCCAGTCTTAGTCAATTCATGTCAAGTTGTTCTAAAAAAATCCTCCTGTACGACTTTTTGGGCGTTGCCAAAGTTTAATATAGACATCTAAGCTTCCAAGAATTATTTAAAAGACATTTTAATGAAATAAATAAATTTTAAATAAATAAATCAACGTTAAAGAAACATACATCTTAAAAACATTCAGATCCCAATTTGAAAAGATCCCGATCCGATCACTTTCTGAAAAACAACAATAAAAATAAACAAATAATGAACATAATAAAATAAAAATCGAACTATGGCCACTAGATAGCCTGATTTGATTGACAAAGTACCATGCGATCCCTGCCACTTTACGGTGCAACGCCCGATCAGATCGGATCGGATCTTTTCTGAAAGATTCAGAAGACTGATTTACGCGTGAAAAAAATCAGAAAAAATGCTATCCCAGAAAATAAAATTGAAACAGATCTTCTTCGTAGACTACACAGATCTATCAAAGCGCAAGAGGCGATTGTGGCGGCTATTTCCCTTGGAGTAACCGTTTTAGGACGTGGTTAGAGGTAAACCATCTAGGGTTATTCTGCGACCAAATCCTTAACTCTCACGGTCATTTCTTGAGGCAGCCTCCACTCTGTTGCTCTTTGAACTAGAGATCTCTCTAGTTCAAAGAGCAACAGGTATCCCGTCCGCTCCGATGTGTTAAACGTTTCCAGAAGAGACAGCGGTAACCGTCCCGGCCACAAATCTGGAAAAAGTTGGGTGACAAGGTTCAACTAAAGGGACACCACACACGAAAAGTCCGTTTCCCATAGCACGGACTCGACAGGGGGTCCACTGCCTAATGAATGTCTCCTTTTCTGTTAGACGATATATATCCATATATATACACCGTTTTCTTAAGCCTCTGAACCGTTCAACCTGATGAGCAGAGTTAAGATGTTACTTCAAGTTTTACCAGCAATGACAAGTGACAACGAAACTCTCCTTGTGAAACTTTCCTACGGTTTTTCTGGGGCTTCCTCTCAAGTTTTTTTTACAACAACACCCAAAGGAGCCTTGAGAAAAAGGGCAGGAAAAACCACGTTGGACAAGTTTTACAAGAGCGAAAAATGCTCCGGAACTAATGAAGCCAATGAATCTCGCGCTTCTTTATTTTTATTGTACGTTTCCCCCCTTTTTCCAGCCTCCTCATGGACATAGTCACCCAAGTTTTCTCCTCAGGAGTTTTCTCGTCAAACGAACCATTCGCGTGTTACGGATTTCTTAGTGCCACTGTTGCGTTTAAGACTTTAGGTCCGAGATCTGCCACTGTAATGCTGAGTTCGCTAGATTTTGAATATTTTTCTATTATTTTTTGCCAAGAATAAAGTGTGCGTGTCTTGCGTCTTCTGTATACAAGTCGCGCGCCCACCACCTGGTCCTCTTTTGCCCAATGACCCACCGCCTTACGCCTGATTATGCTTGATTATCATGAAGTCCTGGAGCTCTCGCGAGCCCCGTCGGACTTGTTATTTTTTGCCTTTACGTTTTTGCCACACGACAATCATCTTGGGCTAGACAAACGTCGTCACCCCCTTCATTAACCCCATGCAAACCTAGAAAAGCTTCCAAAGTGTGGTCCAAAGCACAGGCTTACAGTACAGTACCTCTACATGTCTAAGGTTCGGTGATTTTCCTTTTCGTGAAAAATATAAATAAAATAAAGAAGTAAAGAATCACGGACGGAAAAGATGTAAGAATTCGCCAAAAAGTTTTCTTCGCCGTCATTAGAAATAATAAGAGGTAAGCGCCGTGCTTATCACAGGGCACGCGCGACGAATTTTTTGCTGACGTCATGAGCGTTCGCTACTTAGAGTCAATGATGGCACCAGTCCACCGTAACCATCGTTTCTATATTCCATGGAGGGGAAAAAGCTTCCTCTTCAGACAATACAACATTTTCTTTCTCCACCTATAAGCCCAGTACCGAGAAACTTAACACAGGCTTTGCTTAGAAGGCGCAACAGTAACTCTGTATGCAAAGTAATGTATGCATAACTGTCACACTTGTCAACTAAAATAGCATACATAAAGTTTGTCCTCCGCACAATTGCTATTCAATTCTGACTTTCGGAATGTCCACCCAACCACACGGAACAACAATGCCTTCGAGTTTTCTCGCCAGCGGTCAATGATTTTCAGAAAGTATAACCTGGCGCAGGGAATTAAAAATAAGATAATAATAAAAAATGAATAGTAATAAGGAGTTTTAACTTCTAGTATAGCAGAGTGGCAGAAAAACATGGGACACATGTCATCTTGGCTTGATCCTTTCCAACCTGCTGTCTTTTATGTCTCTTCGTCCGCTTGTCTCCATCTGTTCGCTCCTAGCTCCTTCCTGAGCTCATACAACTTTTTCTCAAAGTCGTTTAATGTCCCTATCTTGCACCCTAAACGCCCACCACCACCCCACCAAAGATACCAAGATGTGTGGTGGAGGTGCCCGAAACCAAAACTGCAGGGAAAAAATTGTGAGCAGAAAGGCCAAAGCGATGATGCTCCATGTCATCGGGGGATAAGACCCAAGACATGTGGGATGTGCATAAGTAACTACAAAACGGACAAGATCCCCTTCATCTGACAGACAGGCTTACAAACACACTCTCTTCAGATCTTAAGTTGCTTTGGCTGTCTCGCTCAAAGGTTGGAAATCCACGCACATTTTCGCCGGATGAAAACCAAAGGGACTGTTTTTAAGCCCACCAAAGGAGCTGTTAACGAACCTAACAACACTTTTACAAGCAAGCCCATCAAGACATAAAAACCGAGTGAAAGACAGCGAGTTCGGTTCCAAGGTGGTCAGCCAGACGCTACAACAAAAACCTCCCTCCCAACCATAAGTAAATGCAGTACTAACTCATACCACCTCTTCTCTTTTCTATTCCGCACACACACCCTTCAAGCATCTTGACGGACGTTCGCAGGCTCAGCTGATCAACGGATAAAGTGATTGGGGAATTCTTTCCCCGTTAGAAGCGAGGCCTAGCTCATCTATTGTCCTCTAATAACTCGTAGGACCCTCCACTCACCCCATTTTTGGGTTGAGAAACGGACATAATGATGGAATGCGTGTGTGTGTGTGCGCGCGCGCGCTTTGGCTTGTGCCCCTAATCTCAAGCTTACCACGTGTCTAGCCCGGGCATCTTTAAAACCTCAAAAAGATCATGAAAGCTTCCTTAACCTCAATTTTGATTTCCCGGGTCTTTTTTCTTAAACTCTATTCCTAACTGATAACCGGGCAGTACACCGGTACGTAGAATCCATACCTCGTTTTAGAACACGTTCATGCGTTCGTAAGGTGCCAGGAGACGTTGTGCGGAGTATCGTAAATTCTAACCACCACCTACAGCTAGGACAACGTAGCTACTATGTCAAAATACCGCCACCACTTCCGGAGAATGGGTGGTGGTCAGTTATCTTCGCAAGCCCCAGCTACAGTTATGCGGTGTAGCAGGCGCTTCTTTACTCCAGTGAAAACAAAAGCTTTTCTGGCCAGAGAAGATTACGTTGCGCCCTCCATCATGAGGTAGTAATACACGGGAACGCCGTTCCACTATGCATACCATGCGTACGACACGTAACTGTTCTCTCACGTACGTTTACTCGGGGTACAAAACCCGCCAAAATATTGGGTGGTATGGACCATGCATGCAGAGCCACTTATTGTATGGGGTGTACCCCGTACGGTAGGAAAGAAAAAGAAGAAACAAGTAACAAGGGGCAAAGGAAGGTAAGAGGAGGCGAAAGAGCGGCTCATGGAAAGCGCCAGGTATGAAGGGAAATAAAAGAGGGACCTGCCGTGGGCCGGTTGTACCAGCAGCATCAGGCTATATAAAGGTGAGACGCTCCGGTCTTTGGTCAGTCATTCCACGACAGTGCTATCGTGCAAGAGCGAAAAGCTTTCTTTTGAACCTGTTGGAAAAATTCTCTCCCCAATCTCGAGCCTAAACGCAACTTACGCTGTGCTTCGCAACGAAAAGTTCCACTATTCGGCGACTTGTAAAAAATAAACATTACAAAGTGAATCTTTGCCCGTAGTTTTTCAAGTGTATCGACCACAAAATTTCAAGTTTTTTGGCCAAGAAGCTTCTTCGAATTCGTCGAAAAAACGTGACCGCTCGCTATTAAGTGCGAACCGCTTGAGATTCGTGCTAGTTTTTTGGAACCCCCAATGCTTTAAGACGCCCGGTTTCATATGGAGATGTACCAATCCGTCAAAGTGAGCAAGTCTGCAGTCACGCTCGCTCCCTTTCACACGTTGCAGCAGCCGCTCATCAGCAGCCAGCGTCTTCATCGGCATCGCAGTTTGTCCGTTGACGGTTCCTCGGACGGTTACCACACGCCGAGTCCCATGTCCGACAACGGCGATTACTCTTCGTCACATCTGCAGCCACCGATTTCGTCTCCAGGTGACGCCAAGCCTTTACTACCGCAACTAGTACCTCCCTTCATGGTGGAAGAATACCATCACCACCCCCACCTCCAGCCCGAGCGCTTACGCATGTACCCACCGATGGGCGCCTACTTGTACCATCCTCATCTCCCTTATCCCAGTCTCCCCCCGCACCCAAACGCACCCAGCAACCTGGAACTCAGCTCCCATTCAGTCATCAAGCCCGAGCGACCCGAGTATCACGATCCTTACAATAATAACAACAACGGTCCTGCGCCAGCGGAAGTGGTTCCCACATCACCGACGAGCAGTTCTTCAGAACTGGCTCACAGTTGCTCTTCTCCGAAATCTGCAGCAGGTGAAGTGGATGATGATTACATGGCCGCAGTGGGCAGCATCCGGCCGGCCAGTCGTTACCAACTCGTCCAAAGTCCCAGTCACAGTAGCACGTACAGTCGTCTCAGCGACGTCCAGGATGACGAAATTGGCACGCTTTCTGATAGTAACCACAGCAGGAGCGGCGTCAGAAGCAGCAAATTGGGTAAGAATACTGGCAACTGCAGCAGCGCTGGGTCGTTGAGCCAAGGTGAGGATTCGCAGCAGCACAACCGGAAACGTCTCAACAAGGAAGTGGCCCCGGTTGTCATGAAAAAGCGACGACTGGCGGCCAACGCGCGGGAGCGAAGACGAATGAACAGTCTCAATGAGGCATTTGACCGCCTCCGCGGTGTGGTACCGGCGTTAGGCAATGACCGGCAATTGTCCAAGTACGAAACGCTTCAAATGGCTCAAAGTTACATCAGTGCCTTGGATGACTTGCTCCACTGAATACGATTTAAACCGTTTAAAAAAGTTCCAGGCAAAAAACTGAACTCGGCGTACGACGTTTTAACGGTACGCTTGCCAAAATGACTTGCCTTTTTTACCCACAATGTACGGGAAAATATGGTTTACGGTAGAGAAAAAGTGCCTCTGAAAGTAACCCCAACTTGAACAACGATATTTAAGAAAAGTGTGCTCAATTGTGCCTTCCCCCCGCCCCCTTTACGGACAGTTTGGGAACGTAAAAGAGAAAAGGAAAACGATGTTGTGCTCGGTGATTTTTGAGTATGTTGCTGGTCCTCTAGTCTTGGGTTTATTTTTGGCATGATATTTGTTGCCTTATTAGCTGTTTTATATGAATTACTCGAATTGAACGCTTCTTGTCTCTCCTATCGCTTATAACTGACATGTTATACCATTTTTCACGACGGAAATCGTTAAAGGTACCCCCCTTGCAGATGCAACTCTACCGTTATTACATTGCCAAGCCCTGTTTGCCAGTATTAATGTTTTAAATCACCCTATACCTGTCCAGTTGATTGTGCCACCCAAACAGTTGTAATATTTGTTTCCCGGAAGAGATTTTCAGAAAGGGTTGGGAATAAAAGTTTCTACGCTAAAAAAAAAGGTTTAAAAGTCAATCTCAGGCGATTTTACTCATTGGTAATCCACGTGAACGCAAATTGCCGGCTACGCAGGCCACCATAAAAGACAAACATGGAACCATTTCCTGATTTCAGCCCTAAATCTTAATTTTACCTTGTGTTGTGGACAGTAATGACCAGGTTTAGCTTTAATTTTCCTTCTCCTTTCTAAGGATTGCGAGATTATCACAGACGGGCCGTGACGCGCATGAATCTATTGCACATTAATTACACCTCAATGCATACGCTGTATAATGACAAGTTATTCCTAGATTATTCACGCGTATATGAACAAAACCCCTCTACAACAACAATAACTCTTGGCTCCATCCCAGCGTCACACGCCTTCTCATGAGTCTTACCTTGCGGTCCCTCTATTATTCCCTACAGCCCCTCCCCCTCCCCCCACCCCAAAAAGTAGATTGTGAGACTCCGTTTGAGCTGCATCCTTACAGTTTCCACCGCGACAAGTTTTTATGGCTACATTTAATTCCTTGAACTTGAGATAGAGAGATAGAGTGAGTCTCTCTGCTTTCAGTCTAATTGGTGGGTTTCATTGGAGCAACGGCCAGGCTACCAGATCTAACAAAAAACGCCAACCCAAGACTTCCTCCGTTGGCTATGTGGCATGACTTAAAACTCTTTACCACTGCAAAACCATCAAAAAGGAAAAAGATGCGCCGTGCTTGCTGCCATAATATGTGGTGTTATGCTCTTAGTCTGGGAGCACTTTCTGTCGCCTTGCAGTGTGCCCAAGCGCAAGTTTCTTTTCCTCTGAAGTACCATACAGGCACACACACACGAGAAAAATGACCGTCATTTCAAACTGTTCAGACCTAAAAATTATTTTTACCTGAGCTCTTGCTCTTGCGGCCCACAGTGCAAGGCCAGCCACAATAATTTCCCTGCCACCGCAAGACAATTGTGACTGCGCTTCGTCTCTTCTCATGCGCGAAGAACTGGATCCGACTTGTACAGTACGTACCCGTCGGGTACGCTGTGGAGCTTGTTAAGTCTCGTAATAAAATAAAATAAAAAACGCCACGCAATCCTCGGAAGCTGATTCATTCAGACTTTTGCTTTACGCGATTCCAGTTTTTCTGGCCGAATTCCCGTTTTTCGTGTAAAATAGTTAACAGCACTTGTTTCATTCTTTTCTGGGGGGGGGGGGGGTATTCCTATCGTGGGATTCGCCAGTAATCATAAATACAGGTAAAAAAAGGGGGTGCAATGGCTTGTTATGCTCCACTGATGGCAAGTTTATCCCGCACATAATGAGTTAAAAACCGGTCGGTTACTGTTTAGCACGGTAATTAGTTCTTATTGGAGTGGCTCTATGCAAGAGTTAGCGAAGGTAGGCGAAGGGCGCCCTTGAGGTAAACAACAAGTCATAATAACCGAAGCCGACAAGGTTTCGGCAAAGAAAGTTGTATCATACAACTAAACATAAACACCATTGCCACTTCATCGTGTACATACAGACATTCGTTTTCACGAGCTTTTACACCGGACGGTAAACGATAATTATCTGACGGTTAAAAGACTGTTCAAAGTACTTCTATCCTCGAATTTCATTGTTGGCGCTTCCTGATGCTATATGCAATATACTCATTCGTTACGAGGTCATAAAAAATGGTTCTTGAATGTATCTCTATCTCTGCCTTATATAAGATCAACCGAAGGAGCAAAATCGACTTGGCGTTGTTTCTTTCCACGGAAAGTCTCACAGCGTTCATTAAAAGGCCATCAAACGGCCCCAATGCTTTTCATAATGACTGGTCCCATCAAACAACCTGTGCATGGTTAATGAGCAAGAGCTTCATAAAACGTGACAGGATCATGTCGGAAGGGCGGACGTTCTTCTTCCAACAACAGCTCTAGTGCCCAACAAATAACACACGCGTTGCTAGAACCAACTAAAACCTAAATAATGAATAATTAAAAAGGACAGAATAACTGAAAGTCACCCAACTTTGTACCGTTTACAGACCATTTCGATTAAGTTAAGTCATGCCAGGTGAGCTTTCTTGGCCAGAAACCTCCCCCCCAACATGTAAAGCTAATTGGAATGCATATTCCTCGCAACTTTCCCTTTTATTGCAGGCTTTAATTCAAGTTAGGAGCAAGATGATGAGACTGTTACAGATTCATAAAAAGCAGAGAGCAACACAGGCCTGCAGGGCCTAAGAATAATACGAAAAGCAGCAGTCCGCGGCGCCGTTTCCACCTGAAATTTAAATTGCGAAAGGCAAGCGCCATTAAGCAACAATGTTCGCTGGGGAAGAATAAAAACTTTGTAATCTATTATACCATTCCTCTCCGTAAAGTCCATTAGCGACGGTACTACTGACTCTGTTATGCTACACATTATTCGTTGGCGTGGTTTTATTACATGGGGATGGCGAGTCCGCAACCTCCCTCCCTTTTATATATATACACACTTTGACTATGAATGCCCCCAACGGGTTCTTACAAAGCTCAGACACATAAGACATTTTTGCTCCAGATATGATGATGACGGTGACCGGTTCGGTTTTGACGTCCCGAAAGGATTGTTCGGCACATCCTGGGCCTTATTCCAAAGAAAAAAAAATTCCCTACACACAAAAACCCTCAAAGAAGACAAGCCTGTCGGGTTCTATCGTAGTAACGCAGCATCGTAAGATGCGTAACACAATACGACGTTGCGTTTTCAATGCCATAGCGGCCCCCAAGATTATGACTGCGGTTCGGCGTCTCTTTATAGCGACGACGACATAAAAGCCCGGGGTCACCCTGGGTTGCATTTGGCCCATCAACTTGACTTAAGTGCAGCGGTATATAGCAGTCGCAATCCCTTAAACTCAAGGGAGCAGGTCTAAAACTTTCCCGACTCGTAAAAAACTCATGATGTACTCATACTTCTCCCCTTTGAACACAAACAAAAAGAGGTTGGTTTGCAACTTGCAATAAGGACGCAAAGAAGCTCTAATAAACGTCACGAACCAGGACATGGACCAGAATATGCCACCTATAGGTTTTACTATCCAACGCGTGGAGCAATTTAGAAAACGTGGCCGTTAAGAGAGAAAAGTGCATGCGGGCCGCACACAGAGCATTTTTAGCATCTCATTTTTTTTTACATGCGTGGGATGTTCATTTCCTCTCCATTTATTGCACTCTGCGTGTCGTCATGTACCATAACTCTTTGTCGGATGAAGGTGTAGTTGACTACAAGTTCAAAGTATATACAAAGTGCCAGCAGACTTTGTGGTACGCACTTTTAAGAGCCTGTCTTTAAGAACGGCGAATTTTCTCTTACAGCTTTCCAGTTTTCAAAGGTTCGAAGGATTCGAAGGAAAGATTTCCGAAGGGTCCTTGTCAAGAGGTTTTAGAATCGCTTTAAAGATGTTCGAAATCGTTTTAAAAGCTCAACTTTTCGACAATTGTCATCTTCGGCCCCCTTTTGGGGACCGGAAAAGGATTTGCTGTAAACCCAATAGTTATCTCTCCCTTTTCACAAATGAGGTCGTATGTATGCAAAATAACCCAAAGCGTATCGGTGCGTTTATGTGTGTAGTGTGTGTCTTCTGTCGCGTGTTGGCCACTCATTTCAAACTTGAGTCGACGAACCCCTTTTTGCCCCCGTGTCCAGTGAAGAAAGACGAAAAAAGTGTCATCAAGCGTGTGTTTTGCTTTCTTTGTCCGTTGGTATGGTAAGTCATCTAGCCCTTTTAAGGGTTTCTTATGCAAAATCAGAGATGGTGCACGCCAGAGCGACAAAAGTCACCGCAACTACAGTTATTAAATGGGGCAAATCACCGCTCATTGTGTGACTACCTCCCCTTGCTCTTTTGCCGCAGTTACTTTACAAACGACACACAATGACATGCTGCGTGTACCTTAAAAGACATTTGCCCGCGCTATTATAGACCAGTTTCCATCAAAGCGTAAAAAAATACAAAAAATAAGCCAGAGAAGCAGGACAGGACCACCACATCGCTCAGCTTCTCAGTCTTACAGGACACAGACAAAACACAACTCATTTCCTGGTCCATCATTTATCCTTAATTTAGAAACCTGCAAAAAATGGGATACAAATTGCTCAGAAAACCGCACTGAACCTTCTGCTCTGGGATGCACCGTGCACGAACTTGAACTAGAAACTCGTCGCTCATTATAACCGTAAAAAAACTCCCAGAAGAATGAGTATGCAATTTGGAAAAACACATTTTGGCGCTTTCGCAGAACACAAAAAAGGCGAATTTCTTTGCTTTTCCAAAGGACTTTTTGGCTCAGAGCGACATAACACCTTTTCACAGGTTATTATAACTACCAGAAAAGAACGTTTCTGGAAGTGTCAGCTAATTACCATGCTGGGGTCTTGGAACCTTTATCACAATTTAGTGACAGGACACAAGCGTCTTTAAGCTTATCCAACCACCATCTGATGTGTTATAGTCCCTTTTGGCTTTCATCTCGACACCATCAAGACCCACAACCAAAACCAGAAACCTCGCAAAATTCTACAAAAAATAATAATTTAAATCTTATATTGCTTTGCTGCAGGGCTATTGTCACACGTGTTTCTGGCTCTTTGTAAACATGGAATGCCCAAGGATATTTTTTCTTACAGGTATATCGTCTTCTCCTAGGCCAAGTAACCTACGAAGGGTTCCGGGGTCTGGTGCGAAAGAATTTTCCTAATGTGATGTCACACCTTTAAGAAGTGGGACAAAGGAACAGATTTTCATTTCTTGTTTTATTACTAGCTCCTGTGGCTGTCACGACGCAAAACTTATGTATTTTATAAGGTTCCCTTAAACATTTGACATAATTATTTCAGGACGCTAATGAGAAATTAAGAAAACGGCACACTGTTGTAAAGACTTCAACCAAACTATTTATTTAAACTACCAGACTGGACTCCAATTTGAAAAATTCATTAAAACTGCAGCGAAAAGCCAACGCTGCAAAAAGCCGCGCCGTTTAAAGTATGGCTGAAAAGTGGGTACACAGTGCAATTTTGAAGCCGGACTAAAAAAAAGCCAAGAAAATGTGCTAATTTCTCTTATACGCACAGTAAACGTCTAAACTTGGATTGTTTTTCAGTTATTTGTTGTTTTCTAGTCACAGTCACGACAAAACTATGATTCAGATTATGGTACTTGTCATACTGTGGCTGAAGTCTTGCTATATAGTTATTTCTAGACCACAAAACACGTGCCAGCAGCGATTTTCAAAGTGAGAGCTTCTTTTATTGCCCACATGTAAGCCAGTCAAATCGCGAGTAAATTCGCACAGCGCCAGAAAAGAAAATTACACAATCTAACTAACCTTGCTGGACATCCACGCACATGTTACAACCCAACTACCGAAAGCGGGTCCACGCCAAGCATTGCGGCCTAATAGCAGAACTACGCAGTATTTTTTTGCTGCATGAGCGTGTATGAATGATTGTTTATTAAAAACTGGTCCGAGAGCAGACAGATTACTCAAATTACCAGTTTTGTTTTGCCTACTCGTTTTTCCCTGTAACTTTTTGAAAAAGTCACGTCAGTTTTACGAAAGAAAAAAAAAGATGCTTTAAACGCCTCATTACTTTTAGAAGCAACGCGAACTAAAAAGACAAACGAAAAAACTCTATGAAAAATGCAATCATATCTTGAACAGACGAACACGAACACAGTTGGTCGGTTACTAATTAACCAGTCGGTCTAGCTCCTCCCAATCAAGTTAAACTGTTTCATTTCACGGTACATGACCAAATGGCTATCGCTGTCAAAAAGCTGTAAATTAGCGCCACATCTGTGCAACCAAAAGTTAAATTAACGTTTATTACTTTAATCCCAAAAGAAACAGGAAAACATTTTTGAGCCGAATAGGGCCTCTCTAATTTTTACCACAAAATTATAGCAATAAAAAATTAGAAAATAAATGTTTTCGATAAGAAAAGTTAGTCAGATTAAAAAGGTTTTAAAAAACTTCGCGTGTGGTTTTTTCTTGCCCCTTGTTCAAGCTTATGCTGTACAGCACACCATTTGAAGTTCCTTTTTTTTCTTTTTTTTTCTTGCCGAGACAGAATTGGGCACTGTCTTCATCTCCAAGTGAGGTAGCGCTCTAATCACGAGGGGCAATCCACTTATGCAAATGAGGCCAGGTCGACCCCAAGGAGTCAATATATTACCTTGTAGCCAAGAAATAGCCGTAGCTAATACCTTAGTCTCTTTCTGCTTCTAATGTGGAGAGCAAATGAGTAAGAAGTTAGCATTTACCGTGTATGTGCGCATTTTCCCTTGACGTTTTAGCTACGACGGCCCCAGCCCAAATTGTTTAGGCAGAGACGCATATATACACTCTGTACCCGTTTCCCTTTAACAATCAGACATATAAATAAAAGCTCAAGGTTTTCATCAAGAGGTGGTCCACTCTCACAGCTCAGACTATAGCTTTAATAAGTACCATTACAAGACTATTACCTTTGCCAAAGTCCCTATGAGGTCTGCGAAGCCTACAGCCATATAGTAAAGCAGGAAACACCATTGCTCCTATGCCATCATCACACGATGGCATCCCTAACTGCAAATGGGTACCGGCTCCCCAAACTCTCTCTCTCTCTTTCTATTGGGAACAAAACATGTGTCCTTTCGAGCATCTTAAAAAGGTCCTCATATATGCCAACTCTCTTATATATACCAAGTTATAATTGTCCGACTGAACCCGCTTGCTTGTTATACCCAAAATTCCACTTCCACGTCACATGGAACCTTTTAGCTCTGCCCGCCAGCCTCCGAGGAAAATAACAAAAACAAACTGATCATGTGTTTTGCGATAAAACTTAAACAGGGCCCATCTCTCCCTTTTCTTTCCACATGTAACCAATCACCATTCTCAACAAACGTCCCCATACCTGTATGTACAGTAGTCTTAAAAAAAACGACCCCAACAAACCATACTGTCCTACTGGCCCGCAACGACGTGTCTGGAAACAGTGCTGCGAATGGTCGTGCGAATAGCCCTAATGCTGTTTCGTAGTGCTGCTCCCAGATGCAAAGTTGCGGGCCATTAGACGGTACGGTTTGATGGGGTCGTTTTTTCAAAAAGTACGGTACAGTATATGCAGGTATGTATATGTATGGATGTGTAGACGGTATATGGTGCGGTATGGTGTAGGTATATAGTAGGTATATACGTAAAGGAACCCAAATTGCCAAAACCGCAAACAGGACTTGAAACGAAATGAAGCTCTCAAAGTTGTCGACTTTTGCAAAAAGCTCCATTACCCGTTTCTTAATGACACACTTGATGGCCAATTGCCCTCTTCTCAAGTCTCCAGTTCCTGTCATTCATGAAATAACAAACCGCGTGTTATCCACCAACAGAAGCCCACGCAACTTTGTAAAGGAGCCCCCGCCCCGGGAGCCAAGGATATAATAGATCGTGACGCTTAATTATCGGTAACCCTTGACCGCACCAAGCCCATAAAGTATCTTCGATCTCCTTTTGTTGGGGAGAGAGAAGAACAAGATACGCTTTCGGTATAAAGAAAACCCCTTAAACTCCCCCCAAATACCGAAATAACGTATCGAGTTTGGGGCCAGGCTCAGGTGATAAAATAAGCAGAAGCTCCAGCCAGGTATCGCTCTAAAGGCCAGGTAAAAAGACGAAGAAAAAAAGTTCGTCCATGCTTGGTTCTTCGGCAGAAAGCCACGGGCGGCCCTTGTAATCAAGTGCAGACCGGCATCCGTGCAGCCCTAATCATCTCGCAGCAGCCAGCCACACTTAGAATCATATACGCTGCACACGAGACAAAAAGAGACAAGAAAGACCAACGGCTTTAATAACCCGCCAACCCTATTCTTGAACACACAGTGTCATTGTCCAGAAGCCCTCGCCGTGGGTGAGCCATCCCAAGCAAGCTATATAATTGTCGAAGAAGTCCATTACATATTCCGTGCCCTCCCAATGTTTTTTTTAGGGATGGGGTAGCTGGCTTTTGCGTGTCGTTTCTTTTTCCAATCAGCAATTTTACTTTAACAATTGCCTCGGCCCTGGTCAAGTTTTGGGACTAGGGAACTTTCGCGAGCAGGGAGTCAGCTTGGGAGTCTTACTATTATACAACATGGACGTTATTTACGAAGTAATAAGAAAAAAATTGGAACGTTAGTTATAAGGTTGCGTGGCTTGTCTGGTTGTTCCTGTCAACTCATATGGGTAAAGACGCGGTAAGGGAAAAAATATAAATGAAAAAAGACGCGCTTTCTTAACGGACTTGAACATTTTGTGTGTGATAGCCGCACTTATGGGGAGTTACAGAAGCCAGCATCCAATCTCAAGCTCGCCCAGAACCTTGTTATCGCTGTCTTTTGGCTCGACTTAAACGTAATAACTACAGCTTCCTCGGGATTTTTTTGTCTTGTCTGGATTTCTGAATGCGGGTTGGCTTGATGGAGAGATTTTCGTAAAAGTCCATGACTCGCGGCAAGGCAAAAACATACAATATGTAATCAGCGGCAGAACGAATGCACCTCCCCGTGTACGAACAAATCACTATACTCTTTTGGTCAAAAGCCATGAGAACAAGTCAAGTCTGCCCGCCTAAAGTCAAGCTCCTTGGTTTACACGCACGCCTTTCCCGTCACTCGTATCACTACCATCGATCAGCTTCGTCAAATGGAACGATTGCCGGCGACGTACGAGCAATACCAGCGTTTTTTCAAAGTCCTTCAAAGAAAAGCAGCTCGGTTCAAGCGGCCTTCAACGCACTCGTCCTGAAAGAAAAGAAAAAATAGACACGAAATCTATCCGGGAAAGTGGACCTAGTGCCAGCCGTCCAAACGTTTTGCAATAAAAACTGGACGCGGAGATTGATTTGTGATTTCCCACGCAGGGCTCTCAAAGGGTCGGGGCTATTACCGCCTCAAACCGACGCAGGCTCGTGATCGATGGCCAAGAGCGGCCATCAACTCGGAACATTTCCGCGTTATCGAAACCGCAACAATTGAGGTGAACCCTCGAAAACCCCCAAAACTGACCTTCAGCATCCTCTGCGATGGACAGAAACCATCGCCAAACGCATTTTTTCCAAAGGGAGGGTAAGGGAAAATATCGCAGGCATTTTTTATTCCAGTTTTCTCACCTCAACGCAAGCCTAAGAAAATTTCCCCTGATTTGGTGGACCATGACCACCAACGCACAGTTTCTGGTTCCATCCCAGTGGCAAAATTCTCACCTCCCTCAACGCCGCCCTTATTATCTTTTTAAGACTTGATACAAGATACCCCCGAAACCGCCCAAAAGTCCGCACGACTCTTCTTTAGATAAGATAAGAGTTCGAAGTCGCCCATAAACTGCCTTCAACTCCGCAATTTAAGGGTAAATCCACATTTGCGGAGCTAGAAACAAAACCCCGGCGAAAGAGAAGGGAAACAAATTTGGGGGAAAAAATGAAATCGTAAAATAACTCGAGTTTCAAGCAATCATTGGTACCAATTTGTCTTGTCTCTTCTCTTTTTCCCAAAAGGATCTTTCCGCCATCATAGTCTTATATCAGAAACTATAAGTTACCGACACTTTGGGAACCCATAGAACTTTTAGAACCGTTCACACAGATCTATGACAAGAGCCCCGGAAAGGGAAAGATGATGGCTTTAAGAGTGCGCGGGACTTTGTGTGTGTGAAGTTGTTTCAAGTTAACAACCCCATTTGAGCGCCAAAATTAAGGGATTACTAGCGACCACAACGGCGAAGATGACAATATTCAAATTAAAGCTCCCATTAAACATCCGACCTCCTACTCGGGTTTCTAATCTTTTATCACGATAGCGCACCCAGAAACCAGCACTCTAGCTCGCCATTATCACTTCATCCGCTATAGCCAACGCATATCCCTTTTGGGCCTTTTTTTCCACAGAAAGATGAAATCGCTTTTCGGTCAATACAGAGCAGTTAGTCCTTTCATGGACCTAGTAGTCACTTCCCAAGTCCATTATTCATGTCAAACTGCCCCAGGAAACGTTACAATAATAGCACCAGCCTGCCCCTTAAATGTATAGCCAAAGCGAGCGAAAGTAACACTTTCAAAACAGGGTGAAGCCGCCATTTTGGCTAGTGCGGATACACTGGACGAACTTTAAAGCTATCTCGCTGGGTTTCAACAATATCCAAGCTGCGTGCAATTTGGAAATATTTGATAATTCCAATTTTGACCTAAAAGAAAAGCCTCTTCTATAAGAGAACCGAACCGACACAAGAACAACTCATGTCCCGCGCAACCTTTTCAGCTGAATAAAGAAAAGCCTCTCTTTTTCTTCATTTTAGTCTTTCTTTTCTTTTAACAGGTCCACGAGCAGTAATTTTCATCACGCGGTGCTTTTCTTCTCGATAAGCCGGAATGGAGAAGCTAAGAGAGAGCCTGAGCATGACCATACTGTTATTAGCCTTTCCTTTTGAGTCTACTCTCCTTGAAGCAGCGCATGAAAACTTTGATGACTGTCGAACATCTTGGCCGTAGGATTTGGACTATAGACACTACAAGAACCAGGAAAAAATAGGCAGATTTTTGCACGAATTCCAAAAGTACTTTCTCTTCCCTTTTGCTAGGTTACAAATCGACTGTGGTGAGGAACTGTGTCAAAGTTTGGGCCTCTTTCCATATCTTTTGTTTTCCCCATAGAGTCGGTTTCACCTTGCGCTGCGAAAACAGTAAAGGGCCAATCTATAACAATATAGTGCCAGCACCGTACCTCCTTTTTTCTTTACAATATAGGTACTGCAGCCTCCCAGCCAGTTCTTGACTTCGGTGCTGCTTTGACGGCCGTCAAAGGGACCCCCAGGTGTTCCAAACTCAATGACCGCCATTTGCAACACCCCGCGCTCGGGACCATAATCACAGGAACCCCATTTTTACCCTTCTAGATGCCAATATAGAGCAATTTTACTTTCAGTCTCTGCTTCACTTTCGCTAACTTCCCGACACACAAGCCCAAATCCCTAAAGCTTTTTCACGCGTCCTAAGCTAATGCTGAGACTCCTTTCGCATGTGGAAAACGCGTAGCTAACAAACTACCGAGTGTCGGCAACGATCAAATGGAAATCAAGCCTTTGATGACGGTTTATTCTGCCAAGTCAGTTCCGACTTCCCAGAGTCACGCCGAAGGAATTTTCAGAATAAATCCGCTCAGCGATTAAGAAATGCTTCAAACTTTCGGGAAAAGCCGTGTGGTATGGGAGGAAGCTGTTTGGTTCGCATCGCTAGTAATCCTGTAAGCGTTTGTCAAAGAAAAAAGCCACTGCAGCCGCCTGTTTAAGAGGGCTTGAACCTACAAAAGACGGTTCAAAAGCTAGCCTACCTACTACACACACCTCCCAAGAAGCTTTTACAGGAATCAGGCTGAAAGAGAGGCTAACTTCGCGGGCGCGGAGACTTAAGAGCCACTCATTAGGCAAATAAGGCGACAAACGATATAGTCAAGCTTGGAGGTCTATATTCCCACACCGGTTCTGTCAGAAAATCTTGCAGCGCTGTAAAAGATCAACTACATCCTTATTAACGTAATGTGATACCGTGTATCACCTTGTGTAGGAAAAAAAAACTTCCCATTTGTATGGTTCTTTTATCTTTTCATTGATGGTTTGGAATCCGGGGATTGGACCCGATTCGCATAACACCATAGCCGCGTTCGTTTGTACCTTCGACTTAAAGTTAGACTAGCCAAGCTTCCTTGACGTACGCTTATAAGCCGTCTTGTAGTCTAAACTTTGCAAGTTTACAGAAGTCGACTTGGAAAGTCTCGAGTCCAAAACGAACGGTTCTAAAGCTTACACCTGCTCCACCCATGGGGCGGTGCTTGTCGAAAATAAACAATATACGAATTGTTCGTTTATCGAGTATGGATTTCAATAGCGAATTATTTTGTTCTGTGGGGTAGTTAATTTATTACATTCTTGAATCAGTTAATAGTATTACCCGAACAATGGAAGATGCGGCTGAGGAAGATGTTGACGGGATAATTCATAATTGTCTGCCATTGGTTGTTTGCAACTTAAGCTCGTGCTTTTCCGTTTTTGCCCCAAAATCCAATGCTTCGAGGAACACATCGTTGATTGCTCATTACACTAATTAAAATAAAAAAATATATATTAAAAGTAGAGAATTTTTGAAAAGCACGCAGTCTCTCGGCATGCGCGTAATAAACAAAGGAAATACATAAACACGGGGGTGGGGTTAAGCTTAAAGCTTGGGCATATGAAAACTCGTTACAGAGTCGACTTTCAAAGTCGTCAACTTGCTAAATAAAACGCTTATAAGTCCGAAGTTTACCCATAACGCTTATAGCGCAAGTCTTGGGTAGACTTTTAAGTCGACTTAAACTTTCGTCGAAACGAACGCGGCTCATATGTTATATAGAAAAATAGTAAAAGAGATTCATTGTTGTGATGTAGTGTAATGCATTGACATCTTTTCTCCATTGGTGGTTTGTTATAGGAATGCCACAAAATTATGTGTTGTGCCGCAAAATTCTGTGTTGCAACAGTGAATTTGTGGCACTCAGTGCCAAAAAGTGTTGCACCAGGTTCCCAAGGAAAAACGCTATAAGTAAATCAACATGAAAGACATTCATTGTTGATTTCATTCTTGGTTTAAATACGAAATGGTAGAAAATGCAACCAACCCTTGATAGATACCATTTGCCAAAAGCAACAATGAAAAAAGATGAGGAAAAGTTGTCGAGCGGACTAAAAGTGCGTGTCTAATAGCGTTTTCAGCTGAGAACCCTGGTGCAGCAGTTTTTGCACTGAATCCCACAAAATTGTGTGTTGTGGCACAAAATTGAGTGTTGCAACAGTGAATTTGTGGCATTCAGGGCAAAAAGTGCTGCACCAGGGTTCCCAGTTGAAAACGCTATTATAGTGCTCTATAATAGTCACCTTCCCCTTTGTAAGATCCTTTTTGTAAGTTTGTAGAAGGGGGCAAGAAGATTGAGAACGTCTTTCTTCTTGCCTATCAACCACTTTTCACTTTGCACGCCATTATAATTCAATAGCTTTCAGTGTGCTCAGTCAGCCATAATTGATCCTCCATCGCCAGTCACTTTTGGCCTCCTGGTTTTCTCTTTGGGTGAGCCAAAAGCAAAAGGGGGGAAACCGCACAAAAACCCTATCCGAAGCTTTCAAGACCAGCAGCAGCTGAATGAAAATTTACCACGCACCATCAATCCTTTCGAAGCCTTAAACACAAACGCAAGGTGTTTTAACGCCAAGCAATCCTTTACAAAAATCTTGCGGCTCAAGGAGTAAGAAAAAAAATCGAATTGAAAACCTCACCTTTTGAAAACCGAACTATGCAAATGAAGTATTTGTACTGAGAAAAGGAACAAAATGGCTGTCGAAGGGCTACGAAAACTAGTCTTGAAACTTCTTTTTGGGTGGTACACAAAAAAACAGTGAAAAAAATAATGAAAAATGAGGTAAGGCTTCATGACTGAAAGTATTGACTGAAATCAATAGCAACTTGGGCTCCGGTTGCACCGTTAAAGAACTTCTCCCCCCGGGAAGTTCTTTGAGGTAAAAGAGACACCCTTTAATTAAGTCCTTGCGTCAGGCTCAGGCTAAAAATGAGCCGGCAACGTTTCTTTCCACTTTCAAGCATGACCACTCTGAATTAGACGCTGTCCCATGTAAAAACACGCGCCGTGAGCATCAGCTCACCTTTAGAAAGAGGGGGGAATGCATAAACATGAGACCTGAATCCCACCACCGGAAGCACGGAGACTTAATTAAGGAGTAAACGGAGGCGGTCGCGTGGGCTTTACCTCGGCTTTTTTGGGGGGAAAACTATGGAGGGGCGACAATAGAAAAAGCTAATGAAGCATGATGGCACTGGCTTCACCCCTCTCGACTTACTAAAACCCCCATCAAGACAAGAAGTTCTCCTATGCCTGCACATACTTTGCTGCGTTGACCTTAGCTTGGACTTTTGGCCAGACTTATCGCTTGACAGCTATTCAATTGCAATTAACAAGTTTGGTGATGAATGAATCCAAACCTCCGCTAGATATCGCCTTCCCACACAACGTTTTCCCTTGAAACGCCAACACGGCATGCAGTGGAAACAGGCCCTAGTTCAGCTATTTAAGCTTCCCCTATACAAGACATAAAGATAATATACAAGGGTGAGAAAGTTTAATGACAGTCATTGATTCGCGTCGGGGACTTTTGACTCTTAAAATTAGAATAAAAAATGATGCTGTTCCAATCGCGTGCGTGTTATTCCTGGACCGCATTTACCCGAAATCTGTCTGAGAGTCTGACCCCTTTTATAAGTACTATAATCGCATTTGACCCTACCAAGTCGCCAGAAATGTTGTTCGCCTGAACCTCCCGGAAATGTGCAAACGTTGTAGCGCTCGTGCGGCGTGCTGCGTGAGGCGCACGAAGAGGGGGGACAAAAAAATCTTGAGAAATTTCGTAAACAACTAGTTTTATTCATAAAAAAAACATAAAAATGCCCAAAAATGGGAGCCTTTTTCTGACATGAGCCACATTTCTCAAAAGCGAGACCACCGTACAATCCGACGTGTGAGGTGACCAAAGAAAATTGGGGAAAAACAAGTCCGCACACAGGAGCAATTATCCCGTACGGTGCCAACGAATTGCTGCTGTGTATATGCCGAGGCCAAAAGGGGACCACCAGCTTACTTTTGACCACGATTATATGGAGTCATTACATGGTCAGTGAAGCAAACCCCAGCACAGCTAAAAGACCCGAAGATGGAGGCGCCGACATGGGCCAGAACACGAGTCCGGTGCTCCGTCAACGGGGGGCAATAGCACGTTTTACACCACATGACTTTTTTAGCAGCTCACAAGACTTTGGCTCCCTGACATATCTAAAACTAAAAGGAGTAACATATAGCGTATGGGGCTGCTGTTTTTTTCCACCAGTACTATTCAGAAGCTCGCAGTTCAGTTATAAGCCCAAGCTAACCCACAAGAAAATAGCCTATAATTACCATGGGACTGCTCCTAAAATTACTGCTTGCCTTTTTTTGGAAGGACCCAGACTCCCAGCTCATAGCAACTTCAAAGCTGGCCACACTTAATATTAAATACTTTGCCGTACTATTACACAGGCCCCCAACCACCCCCTTCCTCCTCCTCCAAAAGTGCAGTAGTGATATAGTATAGTATAGTATACAAAACATTCCCGCAAGGAAGAGGACGAAATTTCTGCCAAGTTTATATTCGTTCCTATCGCTATAATAAACAGGGCAGTTAAAAAGACAATAAGCAGCGCTAATCTAAAAAACATCCCATCACTGTATGCCTTCCTTTTAATATAAAGGTTAAAAGATATAAACGGGCCATTTCAAACTTCGTTACCATGGAAAATTACGACTAACCAACCGCAAAATCGTCGGTGGCCAGCTTCGTTAATGACAAATATTATGTATGGGCTTCTTATCCCCACCCTTTCATACTTAGTGGGTGGTTTCGATCTAAAAAAGAACTCTTATAACCACTAGCAGAACTCGTTCGCTTATTTTCCGTGTCCGTAATTTGCAACAAGCTCCCTGATGAGCTCTCTGGCTCCTTTTCAGAAAGGCAAGCAAAATGCTCTGCAAAACTCCGCGCTGCTGTTATAACTATTAAGGAAAAAGTCCTGTGCGGAGAAATTAAGCAGAATCTTTGTGATACAAAATTAGAGTAATCTTTCCCCCTCTCAATTATGTTCCCACAAAAATGCTGAAAGTATACCGCGCGACTAATAGCTTCTATATATACATACATATGCCCGAGTACATAAAAGGGACAAACCTTTATCTGGACTTTTTAGGCCCCACAAGCGAAAAGCCCAGGAAAAAATTTCCAATTATATTTTTAAAAAACGTCAGGGACACATAATGTCGCAGAAAAGATAACAATTATCAAGTCCAAGCCCCGGATATAAGTTGAACAGTAAATAATTGCTCCCGTTTTTATTTTGCCTTTTTCTTTCTCAGCTTCTCTATTTTTTATTTTTTCAGGTACTACGAGGATAAGGTTTGCTGCTGTGTTCATATCAACGCCCCATATATTACCTTCTTGGCCCGCTGATAAGAACGTAAACGTAGCAAAGCCAGAACTTGCCAGCAATTACCTCGGGAAAAGCCACGATTATCCCATCAAGACGCACAAAAAGCTGGTTCCCAGACGAAAAAACTATACCACAAGAAAATTAATAACAGAGCGTTTAGCTTAGCTGGATCTTGCTATGGTTTTTAAATATTTTTTTTTAGGCCAAGTCAAGAAGCTAGATCCTATATTAAAAGCTCTTCTGGTGGTCACCACCGTCTACATAAGCACAGTGGCTGCTGGACACCTCGCGTTGGGTGGGTTTGTCCCGTACCCCCCTCCCCCCTCACCTTTGTGGATTAGATTCCCCAAACTCTTCTTTATACTTCCCTCAACGCTCAAGGATGAAGCCGGGCACATATCTGAACCAGATCCTCATTTTTTTTTTATAGAAAAGGGTTTGGAAAGCTCAGATGCACGAAAGTCTTCCTTTCTAGATGATACGAGATATTTTCCTCGTCTCCCCTTATATTCTCGTCAACCTTGGCGGGTGGGCGCTAGAATTTGTATTTTTTTATTATTATGCGAGATTAGCGTTTTATAGACTTTACTGGGGATATCGGATGACACTATGGCTGCCTCGCGTCCAGCAGAAATGTAGACTTTTAAACTTCAGGAAAGGGGGGGGGGAATGGTGATGCTTCTGGGGTGGGCTGACCCCGATGGAATCTTCCTAAAAGTAAAATGAAAAAAAATAAGGAAAAGTTTAGGTCAAGCCTGATTGAAACGGGACACGATCCTGTTCGAGACTTCATAATCTCTATAGCCTCGTGTGCCTGATCATTCGCGTTCGGCAAAGTGACAGTTCCATTACTTGGCATTACTGCCGGGCGAATTAAGTTCGGGCAACTTAACCGCGTGCTTTTTTTATTCTTTTAATTCTTTTTTCGTTATTATTATTTTTTATACAGTTATCTGTTATGTTATCTAAGAGTACAAAACCATTTAAGACGGCACGCACCTGAAGCTCTATACTTTCTTTTAATGGTTAACGAAAAGTTCTCTCCCAAGTCCGGCCTTTTATAATTTCAAATGGAAAATTAGTCTTTGCCCGCAAGGAACAGGCAAGGAGAGTAAAAGGTAAACCGGTGTGTCCGCAATTTTGATTTAGTATAGTGTTCCCGAAACATCAGCACTGGCACACGGAACCATAGCAAAAGCTTTTAGAAAATGTGGATTGAGAGAGAACACAAAAAAAACATAAGCCTATAATTTCGGTGAGACATGCGAGACGCCGCCTTTTTCTTTTGGAACAAAGCAAACATACTTCCCCCAACACCGCTTAGCAACCGAAATCCTTCCCAAACGAGCCAAAAGTAAACATGTCTTCACACATTTATACAACATTATCCACTATACCGCCAAAGTTGGGGGAAACCCAAATCTTCCTCAATTCGCTTGTTCATGGAATTTTTTATTCCCGTCCGTTTTCTTAAAAATGCCCAAAATGCCGCGTTTCAATGTAAGAGGTCCCAAGTCCAGCCATAATATTGGAAGTGTAATTCGTTCTGGACCATCTTAGAAAAGAATGCGGGGACGAGAAGCTGCGCTACAGTTCATAAAAGTTAACGTGGGCTATTCAGGTCCATTAATTACGAATGCCGTCCCCTTCTTTTCTCTCTATAGCAAAAGAAAAAGGGGAAAAAGGAGGATCATTAGCGGCAAAAGTCTTGAAAGTACTTATATATACCATTGCAGTTTTGGTACCTTGACTTAATGCAAAGTGAAGACTCGATCTTGCTTTGCCGCTGTGGAAAAAAGGAACTGTACACAACCTTAGCTCAAAGGTGTATCTATCTGCCTCTCAAAAGCTTCCTGAATTGGCACTTAATTTGCATTCCTCTCTCTCTCTAAATTAGAACGGGGGGGATCGAAGCTATCCACCTCAGGACCCCCGTGTGAAAGGGTAAAAAAGTCCTATACTGGTACCCAGGGAACATAATTTCCCGGATGAAGACAGCTAAGTGAAATTACGAGATGTTGCAACCTGCTAACATCAATTCGGAGCTTCATTTGCAACAGCTTTGAAGTGTCGGAAAGTTTATGTTCCTTGTTTGGCGTATCATTTTTTAAAAGTAGCACAACTTTCGGAGCGGACTCTATACTTCAAAAAGAAGGCCGACTTTAAAAAGGACTGCAAATCTTTCACCAATCTCTATTAAAAGTTGACACTGACCTCACCTATCCGTCTTGGGTGGGCGAGTTTCGAACGTCGCCAGGAGCTCATTTGCTACGTATATTTGCCTGGCGCCCAACACCAACACCAGAATAGCAAAACTGTGTCCGCTTGTCATTTGGCACCGTACACATTACAAATTAGCCCTTTTGGACTCTTTTGAGCCATCACTTGTCTTTGCTGGAGATCTTATACCTCAAGGTATGGAAGGAAAGAATAAGGTAGGGCAAGTTCAACGTGGACGGAAATAGCCAGTGCCAGTGCTTCGTAATGACCGCAGCAAGAGACAGGTATATAACTACAATTAAGAGGAAAAAAGAGGAAAAACAGAAAGGAACAAGAAGAAAGAAAAAATAACCTGTTCTATTAAAAAAATGGCACGAGTTAGGGAAAGTTCAAGCATAACGTACCCAAAAGCGGGCATATTATACGACCTCTTCATAGAACCCGAGACAACACAACAATGCTTTGCATTCGTTTTTTGTTCCACGTCTGAGTGTCCGGTCTTAATCTGCAAAGACGCCGAGTCTGGGCGTCTCTTTGTGTAATCAAGGAAGAGATTTTTGCTACCATTCTTATCATAAAAGTACAACATGACCCCCTTCTTGGGGAGTTGTATAATGAAGATGGGTGTTTTGGTGCACCGGCGTAAAAGATAAGCCACGCTCTTAGTTAATATGCAAAAGATGAGAGGTTGGTGACTCGGGAGAATTGAATAGACTAGAGCTAAACAGCAACTTCCTAAAGGGACAACCCCCTTTAGGGTCCCTTCCTTTTTAAACGCAAGCTCCGACAATGACGCCCATTAAGCAGGCTATCCAGGTTCCTACACGCTTTAATTCGCCTGGCTCACGAAGAGCTAACGAAATTTGCCTTCATTGCATAACAAAGTAGAAAAACTAGCGCCAGGGACCCATTTTTTTGCGACTCGAATTAAAACTGCCCCAGCTTGACCTCATAACTGGGCTCATAAATCAACAACTCAAACTTGTATCCTGGACAGGGACAGTGCGCCTATACAAGCGAACGTGCACTATAGATGCAAATGTCAGTAATTTCTGCTATAAATAAACACAAACTTCCGAGCAAATTAACTTATTATAAGGCCTTCGGCCATATTTTATTTCTAATCTTCAAGTTTCAATCATAAAACTACCTCCAAGTCATGTAATTATAGCAAAATATGTAGTTTTAAATTCTTCGTTGTTATACAAGATACTTCATACACTACTCAGCGTAATAAGATCCCACCAAAGTAACAATACAAAGCAGTTCAAGAACTGTATGGTAAGCTTACTACTGCAATAATATGAACACATAATTCGTAGGTAGTTTGCTTGGAGCTGAAATCTGTAAAATTGTAAAGAAAATATTGAAAAAACGGCGTTATACAGTTAGGAAATCCTGTTAAAAATTTGCTTATATTGATAACTTTACTGGATGTGTGTAACAGTGTGGCATTATAACAAAGCCGCATATAGTTCCAGAAAGCTGTCTTAGACTTGAAATCTCGGATTCATATTTTTCTTTTATTTCTTGTGTTTTAAAAGCGGAAAGACTGCTGCCAGCCTACTCCTGGACCCATTTCGCATGCCTAATTATCAGCACAGACACTACGACCGGACATGGAAAGGTGTATACATTGCCACCGTATAAGCGAGAAAAGAGATGAGCTGTCAAAAGTTGAGGTGCTATACGGTGAGAGCCGAAAACCATCAGGCCAGCTGCAGGCGCGAGTTAATTGGGTGCCATTTCGCGCCGAGCATCGAATGTCGATATAGAGCAAAACGAAACGCTCTATGTATACTAGTGCTGGGACTGTGTGGTACGTCTTTAATACCGTATACGACCTTTTGCCATTTACTCAAGCTACATTATTTTGCCCATTCAGGTAGCCAAGTTCACAATGAGAGACTCTTTTTGGCTCTTTGGAGATCTGTCAAGCTGCTCTTTAAATAATGTTTGCAATACAAAAGGTTACCACACCATATCTTTCTAGTCTAGTTTTTGTAACCCCTGTCAGCTCTAATGCTAACAACAGGGTAATGAAAGCTCAGAGTTGAGGATTGAAATGGTCCCATGACACATTTTAAAAGCCATCTAAAGCGCAATGGCAGACTCCGTGCTGAGTTTTGCTCGGGACAAATGATTCCCTCGTGGTATACATGACAGAATGCTGCCTGGAGCCACAAGATGTCAAGACGCGAAACAGCCGAGAAGACCTAGGACTCTTCAAACTTTTCCTATAAGCTTTTCGTTGTTCTGGCGGAAATGGAGGACGATAATAATACCAGAACTTGATAACAAAAGCTCCTCAAGTTTTAGCAAAAGCAACCTATTATATGGACCCACCGCTTATCGAAATGAAGCCCTATATACAAATGCAGAGAAAAGATCCGAAAACGAAAAACATTTTCGTTTTAAGCTGCTTGTAAAATTTCGTCTGGATGTTGACATGACACGGATACAAGACACGACAAACGCATGGCTTAAAGTGATCAAAACGTGAGATACGTTTAGACCCAAATTAGAAGGCGACAATCCTATATCTCTTGCTCTTTCAAGTTCGCAGCGGAGGTGTTTCTCAATCTCCTTGCGTTTCTTATCCATCAAACCCTTTTCCTTATCAGCTTCTTGGTGTGTCGTATGTGTCGACCAAGAACCTCGTCTCCTTTTGGTAAATCCAGCGTATCTCGGAGTTCCCCGAAGCTAACTAGATCCTTTGATGTTTCCTCGCAAAAAGTGATCCCTTTTCACTTCCTTGACAAAAACCTCTTTCGAAGACTCTCAAAATAACTCTTCCTTCAGATGTTCTTATAACTCTGTAGCTGACCTTTAAGACACAAACTAAACCCCGTAAAGTTGGCAGCAATTCGATACCGAACGGAAGCTTCCTATTACCCTACAATTCGAGACGGGTCATTTGACAGCTTTCATGAACATACGCTGGACAGTTCACTACTTATAAAATCCGGAAATATAATTACTTCAAGAAGAAAGCCCTTCGGACATTTTTGGACGGAAGCATTGTTACACAGGTAGTGGCATGGAAAGCTTCCCTTTTTATTAAGCTTTCCAAGCTAACTCTTTAAAAAAGATATAATAATACGAAATATTTCTAACTAGTCCCGTCACTGAAGTCAAAACTAGGAGTATTTTAATAACTATTGATTAAATAAAGTATTCATAGAACGCGTTACTCCTATCCTTCCTGTGTGAAAGTTTGGAAGCTCAATCCGTACTGCCTTAGATCATATACACTAATATGACCTAAGCGTATTGCACTTGGTAGGACTGTTTAGTTTTACTATTTTGGGCTACGGGATCCGTGTACAGCAGGAAAAGGAGGAAAAGGAACAGTACATACTACATTCACATCCAACAATGAAGTATTTCATCCTAGCGTACAGGCGAATATATTATTTCAACAAATGTAAACGTGCGCCAATAGATGGCGTTTGAACCGGTCTCGTGAGTTCCAAACAGTGAACAACAATAACAAACAACGCGAACAGTTTATCAATTTTAAGTATGACGGAGTAAATTAAAATCTTGCCATCACAGTTAGCAGCACTTTTATGTTTATCCCAAGCGAAATTTCGTTATGAAAAGTCGAGCGAGTGTAAATCTCACGAGTAACGTACAAAAGTTTCAGTAAAAGGAGTTCAGATTCAGTTACCGTAATTTCACAATGCAATTTTTTAACAACGTGCAACGTCTAAACATTTTATTCACCTTCTTAATCTATTGTTTTCCAATACTTCATATATCGCTTGCAGAAAACACGACATCCAACGGTAAGCGCAGATTTTTAATTTATTGGCGAAAAGCCTATGATTAAAAAAGAAAAACTAGACTAAAAAGCTTGTACAGTAGATCAAGAAACATCCCAAGAAACAATTGTACTTTGGTGGACACCTTTTACCGGCGAGTCAGGAGCTGTTAAGACGTGCAATCAACATTATCCATGCTATTTTACGGAAAATCGAGAGTTTATCGATGACTCTCCAGAAACAAGAGTGGTAATTATGATTATAAATCATGAAAAACTTGTTTAACATCTCTCCTGGGGCAACAAGGTTGTCCTGTTCTACGGCAGTGATTTCAAACCTGTAAATGTGCCCCTGCCACGGAAGAATCAACTGTGGGGGCTACTACATGAAGAGTCTCCTAAAAACAATCCTATCCTCTGCCATAAACCTGCCATTAGCTTATTCAACTTCACAGCTACATTCCGAAGAGAAAGTAGTTTCCCTTTAACGCTCTTTTCGCTGCGAAACGCAGAAGATTTGACGGATCTTACGTATTTTGTATCTACAAAACAAAAGAATTTGTTACAAAAAGAAAAAGGATTGGCGCCCATTGTCTATGTTCAGTCGGCCTGCGATGCTCCTTCGGAACGCGATCTGTACGTCGAGGAACTGATGAAATATATCCAAATTGATTCCTATGGCGCTTGTTTGCATAATAAGGACCTTCCTCTTGAGTAAAAAAGCTTAACTATGTTTATATTTCGGTGAAAAAGTTAAATCTATATCTGTTTTGTAGCTTACAGAATCCAATGGAAAGCATGACGAACCCGGAATTCTTGAATTTGACGGCTCAGTACAAGTTTACACTGGCTTTTGAAAATGCCGTCTGTAAAGATTACGTGTCAGAAAAGCTTTGGCGACCGTTGCAACTCGGATCCGTACCTATCTACCTAGGATCTCCCCAAGTTACGGTAATTTCAATTTCCACGCTTTTTTTAAATAAAATTCCACGGTAACATATTGGGATTATAGGATTGGACGCCGAATCCCAAGTCTGTAATAGAAGTTCAGGATTTTAGTACCGTGGAAGATCTGGCTCGTTTTGTGAAACGACTGAACGAAGATGATGCTTTATATGAAGAGTATCTCAAGCACAAACTCGTAAAGAGAATCTCAAACCAGCGACTTTTGAAAGCTTTGGAAAGCAAAACATGGAGCCATGGAGGCGACGAACGTGCGTCGTTTGTGGATCAATTTGAATGCTATGTTTGCCAAAAGGCCCATGAAATTATGAAAATGGAGCAGTTAGGATTCAAACCAACTAGATATGTAGCTTCTGTGCAACATTATGGGTGCCCTGTTCCTGTTAATCCGATCACTAAGCGAGAAAATCCAAATAACTGGTGGGTAGACCATTGGCGAAAAACAGAGATAGAAGCTCTTGTTCTTAACGAATTCGTTAGCGCTGGGAGAAATTTCTCTGCTACTGAATTTCATGACCATGTAATACAACGCTTATCCTATCATTAAATGCAAAAGTACTTAAGCTACTAATCGCATAGGTTTCAGTAATAAACTCTTTAACGACAGCTAAATGTCATCTTAGGTAAATCCAAAAATATTGACGCCTGCAGGTATACGACAACATATGCAGGTATACCCATTCATCCAAATGCAAGTAAAAGATCACAGGGCATACATAAGCAATTAAACAGCGACTAAAACTACATTCCTACAAAGCTTGTTGCACTTACAGGCTCGGTTTAAAACAATACCGCCATCAACCGAGGTAATTTGGGACACTTTCTTTACTTTTTCTGTGACAGTTCGAAACCGCCACTGCCGATTTTTTAAAACTTTTTTGAAATACCATTCATTTCCCCGTCTATTCATCCGGAACAAAGTTTGTCTTCGCTTTTACCATTACAAATAAAAAAATTAAATAAAAAACGCTGAATTTCGCCTCCTTCGGAAATGGCGCCCGGGGTACTTTGGGGCAGCAGCAATTCGTGGGTCACAAATAACAAACACACGTGGTTTATATGAAGAATAAAAATGCTCCATAGAGAAATATATCTAAGGAATCATACGCAACGTACACTTACCTTTCTCTTGAATACTCAAACAAAAACGTAGGTGCTCTGGTTAATTTAAAAGCTCACTAACAAATCGCGACTTTTTCTTCGCGCCATGACGCGATGGCCGTAGCTTGCCGTTGCTGGGCCGAAACCCGCGCCTGAGAACCTTTGGTCACGTTTCGGCTTGGCCCAGCAATCGAGAAGCCCATCCCTCGGCAGTGGGTCCGCACTAGACAGCTTGGAATATGCGGACAACGCTTGCTGCATGGCATACAGCGGAGCCCGCAAGTTTCGGCGCGAAGGATAAGTCATCTTTTTGTAATTAGCTTCTAAATTAACAAGAACACCTGTAGCCTTTTTTCAGCATTCAGGAGAAAGGTAAGTTCGATACGATTCCAGGGATCGATTTTCGATGAGCTCATGGGTAAAGGCGCAAGCTCTTCGGCCAGCCGCCCCCAAAATATAACTTTTACAATTTGGAAAGGGACTTTGAAATTTGGTGGAGAGGGGCGGAGCCTATTTCACTTCTCGGCGACCACCACCCAACCAGCTGATCCCGACCACCAGCCTCTTTTTGTGGGTAAAACGAACGGCGAACTGGTGAAAATGGAACTTTTCTCGACGTTTTGCAATTCGGGTTTATTATTTCACCAACACCCCACTCTTGCTGTTTTTCTTATTATTTCAGGGCGATGACGTGGTTTGTGTTTTCTTGTGGTGATTGGTATTAAAAAAAACTCGAGAAGGTCATTAATTGAGTTATGCAAGGTAAATATAAGTTTTTATGATTGTTACGTGTTAATAATGATTGTTCTTGTTGGAAATTAGTCTGAGCTTTGAAAAAGAAGGCATGTCAAGTCAAAGAGGAAATGTTTGGAAGACCAGAGCAGCTACGGCAAGGGTACCGGCACAGCAGGCTGGCAGTGGCAGAACGGGTCAACAGAATCCAAATGGTTCACGAGGACCTTCGTCTTCAAGGCCAAACCCGAAAACAAATTCATCCGGTAGCAATGATGGAAGACAGGCGCCAACGGAAAAGAAGCGGACTCGTAACTTCGATGAAGCGTGTGCTGAAATCCAGGCCAACGTAAAGAAACATCTAGAAAAAGCAAGTTTGCTGAATGACAGTACTACAGATAGTTCTGACGATGACAGTGTCGTAGACTCTCAGCTTGTTTGTAGGTTCTCGCGATTTCTAATGACATTGTTGCTAATTGGGCTTATGTATTTTAGCCACGCTATTCAAATCCTACCTTACGAAAAGTTCTGATGATGGGAAAAGCACCCAGGAGTTTGTTTCTGAAGCACTCAAGTCTGGTACTACCGTTTGCCTCATTTGCATAGGAACGATAAAGAAACCAGAAGCCGTAAGAACCTTCTAGCTATAATTTTTAAGCGCAAATGTAACTATGATAAAAAAATAGATTTGGAGTTGCAGTGGCTGTTACTGCAGTTTACACTTGAATTGCGTTCAAAGGTGGGCCAAAGATAGCATTTTTGGCCAAGCTGAAGCTGCTCAAGAAAATCAAGTTCCAGGGCAAGTTGCTATTCCTCACAAGGTCCCCTTTTTATGGAGTTGGTAATAAAAACAAAAAAACGTGTGTTTGTTGACTTTTTACCACTTTATTTTCCTCTATTTCAAGTCCGAAATGCAGGAAAGAATATCCGGCGTCCGCCATACCCACGCGCTATACTTGCTATTGTGGAAAAGTTGTTGATCCAGCTGTGGATCCTTGGCTTGTGCCCCATTCTTGTGGCCAGTCTTGCCAGAAACCATTGAAACCAGAATGCAGTCATCATTGCTTGCTCCTTTGCCACCCTGGTAATATAAAATTTAATTATATTTTTGCTTGTTGTCCTTTTGTCTTTTGCTGTTCAAATTGTTCCATTGTATTATTATTATTTACAGGTCCATGTCCTCCTTGTCCCCAGACCATCTCTGTACCTTGCCTATGCGGTCAGAGTAAATCTCAGCCTCGCCGTTGTAGCTCCAAAGCTTGGACTTGTACCCAACCTTGCAAACGCATCCTCCTTTGCGGGAAACATCAATGCGAAGCCATTTGTCATGCGGGCGATTGTCCACCCTGTCCTAGACGTAGCAAGCAGACTTGCCGCTGTGGCAGACAATCAGAAGAACGTTTGTGTACCGAAAAAGACTTTCAATGTGGCAAAGTATAACAACTTTTACTCCTTGTCCAGAAAATGTTTATAAACGATAACGTTTTGGCTCCAGATCTGTGGGAATGCTTTACAATGTGGGCACCACTCCTGCGAAGTTATATGCCACAGTGGCCACTGTGGTCCTTGTCCCCTGTCTTTGCAACGGACATGTCCATGTGGGAAAAAAGTACTCACATTACCCTGTACAGTGGAAGTGCCGCCCTGTGGGGATACGTGCGGGAAGATCTTGGAATGTGGCTTGCATTTCTGTGCAGAACGCTGTCATAAGGGCAATTGTGGCACGGTATGTCCTAATTAGGTTTCTATACATGGGGTAACTTTTTCCATCCCAATTGGATTTGAATTTCCCTAGAGGAACCTCACTTTATGCTCACTTTCGTAAACTTCCTTTTTTATAATTTAATGTGGTAAAGTGTTACAGTTTTCCTGTGATTATTTAAAAAAAAGTCTTTTTTTAAACGGCGAGTTATACATAAGGTTAAAGTTTATGCACGGATGAAGGCATCTACAAGACTGAATATTAGGAAATTACTTCAGTGATAGATTAAGCTCTGAAAGTGTCGTATTTTACAAAGTAGACGTGCTTTTCAATTTGCAGTGTTTGCAAATGCGGGTTCAACGATGTCGTTGTGGAGCAAAGGAGAAAGAACTACCTTGTTATAAGCCTTTTACGTGCGAAACCAAATGCAAGCTGGTAAAAGACTGCCGCCGCCATCCGTGCAACCGAAAAGTAATTTACTAATTTGCCTAACACTACCAAGACAATCTCTTTAATATCTGTTTTGTGGAGTCTAGTGCTGTCCAGGGAACTGCCCCCTTTGCGAGCAAACTTGCAACCGCCCCTTAAGCTGTAAGAACCATAAATGTGTCTCTCGGTGTCATCAGGGGCCATGTTATCCTTGTCCGCTGACTGTCGACGTCACCTGCGCTTGCGGAATGACCCAAATGACTGTTCCGTGCGGAAGGGAAAAATACACTAAACCACCCAAGTGTTTGCAACTTTGCAAGTGAGCTAATTTCTTATGTACACCATCAAGTTACTTTTACTTTCCGGCTATTATTGATTTTTTTTTCGGATTTTTTTCTGTCCAAGAGAAAAAACGTAACTATAGTAGCTGATCAAATTGTTACATTATGTCATGCGTGATTCCAATTTCCAGGAAGGGACCAGATTGCCATCATCCATCCCGAGAGAAGCATGCGTGTCATTTTGGCGATTGCCCACCCTGTAAACGAACCTGTGGGGAAACATTCGTCAGTTGCGACCATGCATGCCCCACACCCTGTCACGACGCCGTACCCGTCAAGATCCAACCACCGTCCGTCACGCCACGAGCTGGACCGTGGGAAGTTGCTCCTGCTCCTCGCATTGAGATACGCAAACTTCCTTGCCCCCCTTGTCAAGTAGAACTCGATCTGAAAAAATTAAGAAATGGAAACGGAAGAAAAATTTCCTTATGTTAGGTCCCTATGCCTGTCACGTGCTTGGGAGGTCACGAAATGTGCGACTGGCCTTGTCACATTGCCCAGCCTACGTCGTGCCAAAGACCTTGTGGTCGGTTGCTGCCATGCACAAATCATTCGTGTGGCAAGCCATGCCATCTCGTCCAGAACGCACCCAACGACCTAAGTGTGAGTTTGTATACTTCAATTGCTGTGTACTTCGTATGGCCGAAGGAGAGGCGACGATATACGCTTTATTTTCGGTCCACTTAAATCTGTATTTTAGGCCGGTGGTAATTGCGAGCCGTGTGAGTCATCGTGCTTGAAGAGTCGGCCGCGAGGTTGCCAGCATCCATGTCCAAAGCCGTGCCATCCTGGCAATTGTCCACCTTGTAACAAATTAGGCAAACATAATTGTCATTGTGGGCTGAATCCGCAGTTTATTCGCTGCCATGACTGGACTGCAGCTGAAGAAACGGACAAAGAAAACTTACTCAGCTGCAAAGATCGATGCCCGAAACTGGTAACTTGCCTCCAATAGACATTCTCACTTGTCTCCTCTTGCTCCTTTTTCTTGAGTTTTTTTGTTTGTTTTTTAACGTCTAGTCGTCCAGTGACGTCCGGGCTTGTCTGGTTGATTTGCGTTCTATTAACCTAGCTAAAAACAAACCATATATATTTTTTTTATTGAAAGAAAGTTCTCATCTAAATAAAATACAGTAGATGCCGCTTTTTTTTATTTTATTTAACCGGTGTAGGCTCGCGCCTATTGCCTGTAAATGTCGCTTATTCTGATCACTGGTTGTAAGAATCTGCCGCTTTATGGGATCAAATTGTAAGGGACCGATTCAAAATGATAAAAATTCGTAGCATTTTAATTATTAGAATCACACTTTCGGATATTAGAATCAATTTGAAAAGAATCTTCACATGTATAATAATGAAACTACAGTAGGGATTGCTACGTGGACTTTGCATACTGACCAACGGCATTGCTTTTACGTCGTCCTGACCAATCCTCTCATTTCCAACCTACTAATACGCTTAGGGGGACGTTAAGGGAAGTAGACACAAGGACACGACTCGACAAAAGGACTCCGTGTACCCGACACAAGAACTCCGGACCCGACAGAAGGACGCCTAACGTAACCTTGTGACGTATTTTTTAATACGGCTTAAGCACTTTCTAATTTCTATGGGGATTAACCAATGAGTGGAGAGTTTTTAAACTCGAAATTATATTTGTCCCTTAAAAGATTATGGACCTGGCGTCCTTCTATCGGGGCCCGTCGTCCTGGTGTCGGGCACACAGAATCCTTTTGTCGAATCGTCCTTGTGTCGCGTTGCCGAAATCCCTTCTAAACTTCCCAGTCAATTAAATAAACAGATTATTCAATTGAATTTAAAACCACTTCCGTTAATTGAAAGGGAAAATTAGAAGGGATATCGTGTTGAGAACCCCACCTAAGCGTAGGAATAGACTACAAAGGGGCTTTGTTAGTTGTGTTCTAAACGTGTGGTTGTATAAAATGGCGACGAACAAGAAAATAATTTATTTAAATGTAAAAGAGAAGTTGCGGTTCATTGCAACTTACGACAAGTTAAATTTAAAAGATTTTCCACCAAGGGAAGCGGCCGTTAAATTAGGAATTCCTCAATCGTCTCTATCAAAATTGTAAAAAAATCATTCTGAAATAAGCATTAGTGGGTCTAGAAAAAGGAAGCATATGGAAAAGTGTCATAAAGTAGACGATGTTTGGTTTAAACAAGCCAGTAACCGATATTCGGTTATTAGAATCTCCGCTTAATAGAATCAATATTCACTTGACAAGCGTGGTGACAAGAAGCGGCATCTACTGTGATTTCTTTCTTTATTTTGTCGCTTCCGACCTAGTGAATATCCGTCGTAAATATCAGTTTTTTGTTCTCTGCGTGGCAGACTTTTATTGTGTCGTAATGAGCAAAGAAAAAAGAAGTTTACCACAATTGACAGCTGCAAAACATTCCCAGCTTTTCCATCTTCTGATTGGGAGCTTCTCGGAAAGAATGCTACGTGAAAGATGAACAGTAGTATATTGATGGCGTCTTTTTATATTAAGTTACATGGATTTATGACGGGATTCTCCGGTTGTGAAAAAACAAAAGATACTTTATTCTTTGACGGCGCTAAAAGCATTTGTCCAATAACAGGGGACTTTTTGTAACGTGTGTTCTTTTACTACAGACTGCGTATTATCTGTGTGTATTTTTTCTCCTGTTTTTTGCAACTTAATATCTTTGTGTACATAGCTGGCGTGCGGTCATCGCTGCCCCAAGCTGTGTCACTCAGGGGCATGTCCGGAGCCTAATATCTGTGAAGAGGCCGTTATCCTCCGTTGTCCATGTAAACGCATCAAAATGAGCCAGAAGTGTCACCTCCAAACCCCGCCCCCCATTTGCGATTCCGTTTGCCAAGTCAAGCTAAGCCAGGAACAAAGGGTAAATAGTTTTCACTGCCTTTTTTAAATTTAACAACCAGAAAGTTTCCTTCACGACTCTGGTCCCGCAGTGGGGAGTGTCATAAAGACATTTGGCAGAAATTTCTCCAAAAGAAAAAAAAAACTTTTTGGTCGAGCTTGTAGCTTTTAGCTCATTGCCTAATGATCCTTGCACGGTGATTTTTCGCCAGGCCCAAGCCGAAAAGGAGCTGCTAAAGAAAGCAGAAGAGAAAGAAAGGGCCCAAGAAGAATACGAGCAATTTGTGAGGAAATTTGGACCGCGGAAAAAAGAACGGCGTCGAGAGCAGCATGTCCAAGATAACCAATCCCAGGGTATTACTACCATTAGTCTGGTAGTACTGTCCAGCCTGGTACTGGCTTCAGCTGGTCTCCTAACCTATGTGTACGGCTTTTAAGCTTCGCCTAGAGGATTTCTTCAAGGACTTAGGTAAGAGCGAAAAAAATTATCAGGAGATCTAGAAGCTATTGTGCAAAGCTACGCTGAAGTGTGTTTTAGGCCCCACCCACTTTGCATTTTCCAGTGACATTGGTTACAAATTGGCAGCTTTTTGTTCCGTTTCTTTTGGGAACTTTCTTGATGGCCCAGGACTGGGATAAGAGTTTCGTGCATTCATATTTTTCTTTTGTTGGTTTAAAGTGGATCCAAAATAAATGCTCATGGCTAATGGATCTTGTCAAATCGGGAAACCAAAAATTAGGACATTGCCTGGGTTAGGCGTCATTACTTCCTTGTGAGCCGCAGCGCCTTGTCTTTATGACTCGTGTGCGCTCTTTTCGCTTAGCTCCAACTTTTGATGGGGTTTCGTATGTGGCGAGGATAGCGGAAAGTTTCGAATTCATTCCCCCCCTTGACGCCATGAACTTTGGGAGCGGGAGAATTTTTATTGTGGGTGAATGTGTTATAGAGACCTTCCATCTTATTGTATGATGTTAGCATGCGACAACTCTCCCCATTCTTGTTATAATTCCTATAATTCATTATAGTGCGTATTTTTCCGTTGCAGGGACGTCAAACGGGATGTGTGAAGCACAAGCAGCGGACGTGTTTTTAATAGGTGTTTAGTAGCGGTTGGTTGGGGGTACGGTATATACGTGAGGGAACGGGGGGACGAGCTAGCCATAAAAGTACAGCAAAGGGAAAATCACTATCGGTATTGATCATCGTTATTGGGATGTCATGAATCGGAAGGCGGTTGAAAACCCAAATGGAGCGGGAAAGCGGAGGGATGGAGGGTAAACGAAAACCATGTGCTTGCTTTTTCCTGAAAGAGTATCATGCATCTCAAAAATAGGCAAGCTGTTACCCTAAGCGTAGCACGCCGCACGGGTTTGGGAGGGGAAATCCTTAGAAAAATGATAAATGGAGGGAGGAAAGGAGTTATTGGCATATGCTGTTTTGCGCTAACGTTTCCAATCACAACGGCGTAAGAAAGATTAACTTCTTTGGGGATGTGTTGTTAAAATTTGTGTGGCGGAAGAGTCTTCGTTTGACTCGGAGGGTAAGGGAGTTTAACAGAAACCAAAAAGCAATCCCGGCTCAGTAACGAGCGTTTTTTCAAGTTTTAACTCGGTAGCGGAATTGGCTGGCAGGGAATGGGAATGCATTTCTTGTGCTGGATGCCTCGTGGCGGGCATAGCTGAGTATAGAAGAGTATTGTTCGTAATACGCTGTCGTTATGCAACGCACGTCAGGCGAAGCAACATTGACCACGCCCATTCCTCTGGATAGATCGATTCAACAGCCCCTTGCCAACCACTCACCCCCGACCGCTCCAGCGGGCGGGTTTCCCCGTGTACTGTCATAATTTGTACTCTGCCACGTTTTCGTTTTTACTGACCTTGCACTTAAGGGTTATATGACCCTTGGTTTATACTCTGGAAAACCCCAATCCTATATACAAAATAGCATGCCAGGCTATCACCAGTGTCGTTACACTAATGTGCACAGGTTTTAAATACACCAGCATGTTCCCACCCTCGCATTACAATCCATACCGGCCCAAGTTTTGCACAGGGCCACTATAACTTACAGAACTTTATACTACGGTGGTTTTTGATTTACATTTAGTAGTACTATTCCAGCCAAAGAAAAAAACTTATCGAGAGATTTGAGATCAAGCCGGGCGTAATGCTACAACTCCGGTTTGCTCATCCACTTTGGCCATCATATATTACTTATTTATTTACAGTAAATGCCGCTTATTGTGATCACTGGTTATTAGAATCAGCCGCTTTATGAACCAAATTGTAAAGGACCGATTCCAAATGATAAAATTCCTAGCATTTTAATCGGTTATTAGAATCACACTTTCGGATATTTGAATCAATTTATACAGAATCTTCACGTATATAATAACGAAACCATATTGCTACATGGACTTTGCGTATTGACCAATAACATTGTTTGTAAGCCGTTTTGATCAATTCTGCCATTTACAGCCTACTACAACGCGTAGGGAGAAATCCATTCCAAACTCAATGAGTAGGTTTATTCAATTGAATTACCAGTTCCTTTATTGGACTGCGAAAATAAGAAGGGGTATCGTGTTGGGAACCCTACCTAAGCGTAGGAATAGGCTCAAAGGCGCTACGTTAGTTTTGTTTTAGACGTATGGTTATAAAAAAAATTGCGACGACCAAGAAAAGAATTCATGTAAATGTAAAAGAGACGCTGCGGCTCATTGAAACTTATGACAAGTTGAATTTAAAAAGTTTGCCACAAAGGAAAGCGACCGTTAAATTAGGAATTCCTCAATCATCTCTATCAAAATTGTAGAAAAATCGTTACGAAATAAACAGTATTGGGTTTAGTGAATCTAGAAAAAGGAAGCGTGTGGTAAATTGTCAAAAAGTCGACGATGTTTTGTTTCTTTGGTTTAATACGCGGCATCTACTGTATTTGGGGGGACTGTAGCCTACCGTTTACTACGAAGGTGGGTTAAAGTAACGCTAAAGAAGTCCCAAATTGGATCTTACGGGACAACGTCCGTAGCTTCAACATTTGATATGGGGCAGTACTGTACTTTCCGCATGATTGGCTGCTGCGAGGGAAGACTTACGTGTGCTGTTGTGCTCGTAATGCAAGATTGCTGACCGGCCAACGACGACAACACCATGCAAAGTAGGAAGTAGTAAATCCATGCAGCTGGTCCTGTAATATGACGTTACTATTTTGTGTGCGCTAAGACCTGTCGTTGGGGCACGTATTAAAAGTTTCTTGAACCAAATTAATAGACATTCAGCGCTTTCATGACTATTTTTGTAAGCTTACGGATACGCGGTTTGCTTCCATAAGAGAACTGCGGTCTCTTGGACATAATAATTTTCCGTTAATCTTGCATATATACAAACAAAGTACAAGCGTGTTCTCCCCCCTTGGCGGGAAAAGAAAATCCGAAGTTTGTAAGAAAGACAGATGCTACATTTTCTGGGGGCCACAAATTGAACCGTGAGAGAAGTGGGCAGCCCTGCCGAAAATAGTTTCCCTGACCGTGAAGAGACCGCTTTTTCGACGAAACGAAACTCCCGTACGATGATGCACAACCACTTGAGCCTGGCTCTCGCGGCTGTTAACTATTTTTTTCCCCTGCCGCCTCTTGTAAAAATAGGTGAGTCTTTTTCCCCAACATTCAATCGTAATTTTCCCTTTTGTCTACTCCGGGGCTTTCGGTGAAACACTTTTTTCCATCGCTATATAAGCAAAATATTCTGAGGTCTTGTGAGTCCTGCATTTTTTTTTGTTTTAGCGGTAGCAAATTTCTAGCGAATTAATTTTTTCTCAAAATAACTTGCGAATTACTTTTTCTCAGAATAATTTGCGAATTACTTTTTCCCAAAATAATTCGCTAGAATTACTTTTTCCCAAAATAATTCGCTAGAATTACTTTTTCCCAAAATAATTCGCTAGAATTACTTTTTTCCAAAATAATTCGCTAGAATTTGTGAGGGAAATTTGCGGGAATTTTAGTCAAGCGAACTAATTTTTCTTGCAATTATTTTTAAGTTATTTTAAGAATTTTAACCATTTTCCTCTTGCGACACAGAGGGGCTTATTTTTTCTCCCGTAACTCTTCCTCGCTCCCCCATGGTTATTAATACTATTATTATTATCGGTGTTAAGACGTGAATAGGAAGTGGCTAATTAGTTTTTTAGGGGAACTATTTGTAAGTTATTGTAGGTATTTCAGCTATTTTGCTTTTGGCATAGAGCGGCTTATTTTTTCTCCCGTATTTCTTTCTCGCATTAATATTAATATTATTCTTATTATCATTATTGAGGCATGAAAAGAAAGGGGCTAAGAATTGAATATTATGTATGGATAGTCGCATTCTATAGGATAGTGATGGAGACCCCCTCTAAGACATCAGATTCCTGGCTTTCATCCTGGATTTTCTCCTCGAGCTATAGTAACCGGTCGAAAATGAGCTGGTCGCAACCACGGCGCAAGTACCGAGTATACACACACACACTCTCTCTCTCGCTCGCCGTATTACCTTGAGCGGGGCGTTCCTTTTCGGTCTCCTCGTTTTCGTTCGCCGTGGACGTCCTCCGTTTCATCGTCGCGGTTGTCGGGCAAGTGAAAAAGAGCTACTGCTCGGAGGTTTCCTAGTCTGGGACGATCCGTCGTAGCGAACCAAACTTAGGTGGACAAGGTTCAGGGCCATCGGCAATTTATATCGTTATAAAAGTGCTCCTTTCTAAGTTTGTTATTTCTGCCAAAGAAAAACGTACTATCCTATTCAGCGAAGGCATCTTGTGACCGGAACTATGCGTTTGTGGTTAATTTGTCTTCCATTGTAGTTGCATTCCCCTTCAGTGCGACTTGTAAATGAAGCAAATAATGGTCGTGAGAGCAGAGTGGCGTCCAAGAATGTGAAGCAGCCGAAAAAGGTTGAATCTTTTCTGGCTAGCGATCCCGAGCTGTCTGTACACAATATCTTCGCTAAAAGCGTGCTTGGAATGTTCCAAGTTTGAGCACTTTACATGTGCTAAACTATATGTGGCAAAGTCTGCTAATGATGGGACGAGGTCAAATTGTGATGGACATTCTGAATAGTAATTAATGTGTATCCCACCGGAAGCGTGAAGGACTGTTGAACAAATTTGGCTGATAACTGAGGTAGTTTTTTTTTTATCATTATTTATTTATTTTTATTTTACTTTTTTCGGGATCTTATGGGGTGTGTGGTCATTTGGGGTATGAATTCGTCCGAAGCACTTGACGAGGTTATTATCTGCTTTGCCAAGGCAAACATGGCGAAGACGCTTTGCATAGTCAGGGAATCCGAGGTGGAAAGAAAAAGGTTGTACGGATCAGCTTGCTCTTTTAAACTCAGCAATCGCTAGCGATTGCGAGGACTATACGTCTCTTGAAGCAAACAACCGATTTCACTAGTTCGGGCTGTTTACTTCTCAAAGGCAGACTTCCTGCATTTGCATGAGAAAACCATATTACTGCAAAGCGTGCGTACGTGTGTACAAGCTACAGATTACATACTGATAGACGGCAACACGCAAGGCTGTCCAAGCTACCTCCAAACGCGTCACACGATTTGTATTTTATGGCATAGAATTGACCGTTTCAGGATTCGATGTCATATTTGAATCGTGTGATCCTTAAATAAAGTGGCTTTTTGTTCCCTGACAAGTCACGACGTGGTTCGAAAGCGAACTCAGTACCATTACCCCAACGTTGAAGGATGTTGAAGGCTCAAATCTTCTTTCGTTGTCTTTTTTCAGAAGCTTTTCATGATTTTGGTAATTCCGTGTATGAAAGATCGTTTACAATTTGTACCTGGCCCTATCTTGCTCCGTCCAGCGTAGTTGCGTACATCGCACAGTACCAGCACAGTACGCCGGACAGCAATGACTATAGCATGCAGCAAGTAGTAGTAGCGAATCCTTCGCGGAGTGACTTGGGCTCCGGGTTTGTTGATAAGTTCTGGCCCAATTTCAATGCATTTACTGTTCAGAGTTCGAGGAAAGATTTATGGGACGGTTTTGCTGATTAAGAAAGTCTTGGGGGGAAAGTTTACTTTATAGTCCTCGCTTTTCACTAATTATACCCAAACTGAGAGCTAATGTTGTGAATTGTTGACAGTTGGCATGGGAGTTTTTGTTAATCTTAAGTTAACTCGCAAAGCGCGGGAGCTAGTTTGGTTTTATTTCTTTTGTTTTCGTTTATTTTCCCCCCATCGTGGGCTGATCATTACTACTCCATGAAGGACCCACCTTCGTTACTATCATTGCGTTTTTATTGGGAAGCTCTTTCTCTCCCTTTACCGTTATTTAAGGTTTAGAGCTGGTTTAGCTGTGCTTGTGTACCTCCCTTAAGGTTGAAAACGTTGAAAAGGGCCTGGAAGCCTTTATTGATTTATTTGGGACGTTAATTTTTTTGGGGGTGGAAAGGGGCCGAGTCCGGTGATTCTTTAGCGCTGAGCAAATGATTCATTAATGTGCCCAGCTTCTGTGTGTCCTCGCTCGGTTTCCCTGATTTGGCTGTAATTTGGTTTCCGTGAAGGAGAAAAGATAGTCCGAGCGTAGGTGTTATGTGCAGCGGTTCTGTTGGGGCTGTCCAAATTGGGAAGGAAACATGATGCATTACTGGCAGGGAGCGTTAAGAGACCCCCTCAGTAGCCAACTGAGCCAAGACGTAGGGAAACCTAGTGCCAAAAGAGCAAAAAGCTTGGGCTTTTTTAACATTTATTTTTGTCAGAGAAAACTTCACAGTCCGTCGGGTTGTCATCCTGCTTGCCTCTTTTTGTCTTTTTTTTCACTTGTCTAGTCACTCCCGAACCACACTTGGCTTCACAAAAATAGCTCATCGCATATCCAAGACAAATCTTCCCAAGATAAATCCTGCACCGAACAGAGCAAAGCTCTTTTAGGTCCCAACCCCCCAAAACCGCGCTTCGGCATAGCATTTAAAGAAGTAAGATTCGTTTTGCTCTCGTTAAAGCACGAACCTTGATTGGCGCTCACAATCCGCATAATCGGTACTTCCTTGTGCCTACATTGTTAATGCTATATAGGCAATCTAGGCTCGAAACCTTTCCACAATATCTCTTTTTGGCATTCTTCCTTGACGGAAGAATGGGGGGAAAAGCTATTTAATGACAGCCATGGGCGGCGGCATGAACTATTGGAAGCTGCCAAGCATTTCTTTGGCCCCTTGTCTAATGGTTTGACCGACTCGGTGAATGCAGAATAGTCCATTCATATTTAGAAAGACGTGTATTAAATACTTTCTTTTCTTCTGCTGGGACAGCGGGGCATATTCACGAGACGACGGAAGAAAGGCTTCAAGAAATGAGGGAGACGAACTAGGCAGAGCCCCAGAGAAGACTCGAAACCCCTATTGTAAAATCAATAGTTGTGCCTGAGAATGTGAATAGCCTTTCTGGGTATGCATAGGAGTTTTGCTTTTGAGAATTCCGGGAAATTGGAAACCCTGAAACTGAAGAACAGAAGGACTATTTTCTTTGAAGATTAACCTCGTTCCTTTAAGCCGACTTTTAAGAAGGTATTATGCGGTGGTCTGAATATACACTGGCAGATGAGGAATGGGCCATCTCCATCCTGACGCGCGACTCGTATTGGTACCCAACTATCGAGTGACAAGGCACGTACCCCGAAACCCTTATACTTGCTATACACGTGAAGCTTTTTTAAGTGCGATACTGAAATGGGAAGAACCTAATCTTAAGGAGATGTTATTCTTTTTAGAGCCAGCGAAATTGCTGTTCTTTTTTGTGAGAGGCGTTATAGATATTTACGCGAGAAAGCTCTAAGACCGAATGCCCGTTTTTTTTCCTTTTTGGTATATGGGTTTTATTGACTTGACATGTTTCGGGAAAGAGCTTGCTATACAGTATATTTGGGATCGGCAAAGGTAACAGTGTTTGATATTGGCACAGAATAAGTCGCAAATCCTGCGAGGCCAAATTGAAGAGGCGCTTTTTTCGGGTTTCTGCTTGGCTAGTCAGTCTTACTCCATTTTTTCTTTTCTTTCTTAAATGAAATAAGAAAAGCAAAGTCTCCTCCCGTTACTATTGTCCCATGGTGCCTCTTATTGCTTTTTCTTTTTTTCTTTCTTCTTGCATTCTCTATTCTTCTTCCCTTGCTTCTAAATCTGTGTTGTTTCTACGAGAAAGAAGAACAGACATTTTTTGTTGGCTTGCTCGTTTTTCCCCCCTATGTTGCCAATGGTATATATATCAGGTCTTCTCAGTAGAGAGGAAAAAGGGCCCGGGGAGAACACGGTCATTTCCGGGATTAATTTGTGTAACCATGCGCTTCGAGTCTAGTTAGGCTATACAGCTACGGATCCGTTGACTCCTATTTGGATTACACGACTCTGATATGGTGATGCAGTCCAAATAACCAAGCTTGTTGTCTCAGAATATAATCAATGGAAACCAATCCACCTCCTCATTCTCTCTTTCTTTCTTATTTTTCTTTATTGCAGGCCGGTAATTCGTCTTCTGTCGTGACCCAACTTCGATCTGAAATCCGGACGCGAACAGAAATAAGAGTGGAACGATACATCAAGCAGTGGACTAAAAGGCAAATGTGGCCACGTTTCACTCATCTGCCACCTCGTAGCGTCCAGCAAAAGCTCGCACAAGGAACCCCCAAGTTACGCCTCCTCACTCTAGAAATCAATGGAAACGACATCCTCCGTCGTGCATTGCCTCCGCTTCCCTGAACTGCGTATATGCAACCAGAATGAGCCTCTAATTTCTACCGCTAGATAGCGATGGAAACTACTCGCGTACGTATAAAATGCATCTTTTACATTTTAACCTATTAAAACGTGTTGTTTTTTGCTGACATTTTTTCTGGCATTCAGAATCTAATTGTGTTTTTTTAACCATTATCTTTTTTTTCCATGATTGGAACGACTCAGGATATTGAACAACGCCCCCCTTGGTCATTTTAATGGCGGCGGCTAAATGAGCGTAGTGCGGATAAGAGATATATCACGGGCGTGCATACGAAAGCTGCAAATTTATTAAAACTCGACTCGGCAACAAAAACGAGAAAATGAATTTAATGTACTTTAAAAATTTGCGGGGCGAGCGCGAGGGAGGCATAGCCCCCACTACGACTCGTCACGTGCGCTCAGGAGGGATCGACGGAACGAGTAGCAGCATGCAGGGCGTCGGCGCTCTTGGCAGTTTTGGGCAGGCCAGTCGACAGTGGTTCACAGGTGGCGCCGGACTCCCCTTAGCAGTGTCCTCCAGTGGTCTGTCAGGCATTCCCGGTCCCAGACCTGTCACGACCCTTATCATTCCTGGAGGTTCCTTCCATTCTCCTCCGTCATCATCCACCGCCACAACGACTGCAACTATAGCACCCAATATCAACCCGGCTATGAACGATAGTCAGCCCAACATGAATCCACATCAGCACCACTCGTCCAACCTCCGGACTCACCTTCTTATGGATTTACACACAGGAAGTGCAGGTGGTGCGGGCGGTGGTGGTACTAGTGCAGGTGGAGGTGGAGGCGGAGGCGGAGGAGGACCGCGTAATCAGCACCTCGATTACGACGATCAGCACGAGCGGGGCTCGGGTACTGGCTCGCTGACCCGAGGCATTTCTTCCGGAACCGCTCGGAAGTTGGAGAGTACAAGCAACAGTGCCGGGACGGCCCGGAACAACAAAGTGCGAAATGATTTGTTTGGTGTGGCGGAAGCCGCCTTGGCCAGCGGAACGCGTTCCGTACGCAGCGGGCTCTACGACACTGAGGTGTGTTTAAGCGTATCGGGATTAGGCAACATTCGGGGTACGTTGGTGACGGGGAGCGGCGGGCGTACCGGTAAGCAGGTCAGTTTTGGGCGCCGCAGCCCAAATGGCCACGGGAGCGACCGGGAGGATCAGCAGCAACGCAGTACCACCAGCGGAGGCAAACCCGATAATGCCAACAACACGGGATCGTTGACGAGAAGTGCATCACGGCCTTCGCGAGATCGGAGTTTATCCAACAAGGAGAACGACAGTTGTCGGCTGCCCGTACCGCGTTCGTCTTCCTTAGTGAGCAAACGCACTAGTCCCGATCGAGGGCGAAGTACAGAGTCTCGAAGCAGTGGGGGCGGCAGTCGGAATCGAAATAATACCAGTTCCGTCACCGAAGACGATGACTTTGACACTCAGCACACTTACCCGCCTCTGACCAGTAAACACCATCGCAGCAAACGCGACTCTTCGCTCTGCAGCCGACTCGGCGACTCGGACTTATCTTCCGTCGAACCGGAAGATGTCAATCTAAACCACGTGAGTCGGGATTGCTTCATTATTCCCGTATACAACGTTCATCGTTTCCTTCCTGAAGGCGTTTCCGTAAGTAACCTTCCCTCTCTAAAGTTTTTCTCCTAAAACCTAAGCCAAACAGGCGAAAAAAGAACGTTTCCATTCTGCTACGGAAACGAGGTTTTGGTTAATTTTCTCTAACGTTGAAGCTGAACTGACAAGAGACATGGGTGACCTATTGCACTTTTGTGGTTGGTTTTCTTGGCTCCAAGGTTTTTCTTCACTTTTTTGGCACACAAAGCGTCTTGTTCTATACACCGTTTGAGCCTTTAAGAGGGAAGCTGTTGCTTGTACAACCTTCACCCGTATACAGAGTAGTGTATTATTCTCTTTTTACTGAGTCGTGCTTAAGGAGTTATTCAAATGTTAAGTTGGGGTGCACGGCTTCGCTAACGAGCTTTTACCGTAAAGTGTTGCCCGCGAACCGTACGTCCTATAAATTGAAAAAAAGAGCAGCTTCCTATGCAGGAAAAGTTTTAATGCCTTGTCAGGGTACTCTAAATCCTGTCGGATCTTGAGTCTCTGTTTCTTCTCGTGCTCTATAATGCTGCTTAATTGCTTTAATATTTATTACGAGGGAAAGAGCTATAGTAGAGTTTATACTTTTGCTCGCAATTAAAACCGGGGTGCACCAACGCGTGCCCTACAAAGTACCGGATATTGTCGTTCCATGATCCTTTTTTATGGTAGCTGCTGGCTCTATTTACTGACGACAAACTGCAGAAAGCTCGTAGTATATATATTGCTAGTCGCAAAACGGTCACTTTCATCTCCCCTTGCTAGTTTTATAGAAGACCTCGGGAATCTGTGGAGCTTTCAGGGGGTGGAGCGCTCGATTCCGCGCTCGTTCTCCTTGTTCGTGGAAGTTTAGACCGAGAGATGGAGAGAAAAAAAGTCCGCATATATTAACTAGCCAGGAAAAGGTCACTGGTATACATGACATGGGTTAAAAGTGTATACGGGTTAATATATCGATACGGGCTGCGCGGCCAGTCCCTTTGACGTCATATAGTAGGACATGGAAGTTATACAAGAACTCCAAATTGGAGGCCCAATTTTTTATATACATATATAGATACAAAAGCGCAGGAGGAAACGGGTCCCGGAGGAGCTTTCTCAAAACAAAGTTTTGTTTCGTTTTCAAGTGGAAGAGGTTCGGGAAAGAAGGCCAGAACATACCACTTTTGCTTGCAGATATAGCGAAAAAAAGGAAGGCCCAACTTACTAGTGCTTATAATTTAATGAGCCCTGACAATATATTGCTACAGTAGTTTCCTGTATGCCTCAGTGAGCGAGAATAACGCAAACCCCCCCAAAAACGTATTGATCTCTCGCCTGTTTATAGTGTACTGTGAATATAGTTGCTTCTACAAGCGGAGCTTCCCCATTTTCCCAGTACTTCATGAGGGAAAAAAAGGCTAGAATAGTAGACTCGCTTGCTCCTAGACGCTTCGGTGTGTGTACCACACGAAGCTCACGCCACACGAATAAGTCATAGACTCAATACCACAATGGCTATCGCGGTGGGGCACCTTGCAAAGATATTTTTTTAATAGATTTATAGAGTTACTTTCGGTCTTTATACAAAAATTGCCCTCCCCCTAACTTGGACTTATTTTTTTTTCGAGAGAGTTTGGAAGGGAATTGTACGCTGTTACATTTTTACGAAAACTATTACTGTATCACTTTCGTCAGCATTTTTGTTTTAATTTCTATACGTTGGATTTTTAAGTTACTACTATGTTTTGGCTTCAGCACAAAGAAAGATATCTGGCAAGTGCAATCGGCCTAAATCTACCTTTTATGCTGGGAGTTGAGCTTCTATTTATAATAAAGAATTCTAATCACGTGATGCAGTCGTTTGAGCCTTGCTCGTGCTAAAGTTCATTGCCTGCCAAAATAACTTTGCTATACTGTACTTGATGAGCTCGATGCAGCTCTATTCAGTGGAACTATAGTTATCATACGGGCGGAATTTTGGGAATTCAATTTGTCTTGGAATGGTTGAAAAACTTGAGTTCACTGGGAACTAATTTCTATTTGGGACAAGGCGAATAATAAATGTATTGCATTTTTATTCTCTTATATGTAGCTGCCACAAGACTCGGGACGGAGTGAGATGAACGTAATGGAAGTCGCCGATCCCCAGCTGGTGGTTCTATTGCATCTCATGTCTCCACTCATGTCAATCCAACCCATTTTCGAGTCGCCGTTGGCCCGTCCGCCCGTCTTACAACGCAATTTGGCTGTGGGATTGCTGGCCGACGTCTTGCGAGATAGACCCGGGGCCCATGGCATGCTTTTAGCCAGCATTGAACAAGACGGTAATTATACTATATACCGTTGGCTTGCCCTTTCCTTCCCTCCACATTACCCTCCTCTCTAATAACTCGGACTTTACAATTAAAAGCCAAGAAGGAAACCTTGCCTAGCAACAACTTGGCCCGTCGCTCTTTCCTTGTTTCCTTACAATGTCCACCATTCCTGCCGCTAACGTACGTAGCAGAAAGCCACTTACGCAGTAATGGCTACTTGCGACCAACAGTTTTTTATGAAGGAGGGATAGAATTTTGGTTGACAGTTTTTCTTGGTATATAAGGCTGATTGTCGTCAGCTAATTTCTTCCATATAGCTGGTGGAAAGCTAACTTGATCTTTATAGCTAGTCTAAATAAAGCGAAAGGGTGTTGGCAGGTACGAAAGCGTACGGTGAAATGACCATAGATTCTTGAGTAAGCGCCATTTCTTTTCTCTATATTGAGAACGTGAACTCCCCAGTCATACTGCGTTCTATTAAGTATACCCCATCTTTGGGTGAGCGGCTGGCATGGTAACTGGTCTTTTTTTTCCTAGTGGCCAGAACGTTTTTTTTACATGTCTGTTTTCGTTTTTCATTTCCAATTCCCCCCAGGCTAAAAATGTAGAGTTCTATAGCCTCAGACGCGTCGATCTGTTCCATCTATAATCCCTGTCTCTTTTGTCTCTTTTCATACGTTCATTATACAGCGGAATACCCCTTCATCAATTATGGCGTAGTGCAGCGACAAGGAACTAACGCCGAAGAACTTCAGCAGACTGCCAGGTTAGCCTCCTTGGAGCGCTTCGATCCACAGAACATTCGCTATTTCAGCGAACATTTGGTGGACACGTACGAAGAGGCGGCCACCATTGCCCGACCTCCACTGCAGCCTGCTTGCCGGAAACCTTTGTCCATGACAACTGGGTATATCATTTGCGTGTATAAAGTCTTCGAAGGGGACGACGGTGAGCGATTCGAGAGAAACTGGCTCTACTGGACAGGTAAAAGTCAAAATTGAGTTGGGGAAAATTGATGGGGTTGAGCGTAGCAAATTACTGAATTCAAGCGCACTATTCAGGTCTTCCTATTCTGTGATACCGCTCTTTGTGTGAAGCGTTTTTATTTCTCACAAACTTTAGAATCTATAGTTTACCGGGAGCTGCAATATTCTAAGGATATTTGGGATTCAGAAATTCTAAGAGCCCACACTCCACGCTGGCTATATAACTTGACTTTTTTTCAACTTTTTTTCTTTCCGAGATAGGAAAGTATAGGGAATCGTTTTCATATTGCATACAAATTTGATTATACTTAAGCTCAGTTCTACGCGTAGCTCATTGCTATGCTTGCACGATTTTCGTTCTAGCTTTCACATGCATATTTCATTTCCTCCCCCCCTTTATTATATAAAAGTTGGCCGCAGCTAGGTGCAGGGCGTGGCTTAGACTCGCTCAGTGTGTATTAGTGTGATATGGTGTAACCGCTTTCTGTGCCAGGAGCTAAAAAAGAAAATAGTTTTTTGTTTCTTGTCATCTCTACTCGTGGCTTGTCTATAATTAACTGTTTTTTTTCTATGTATGCTTTTTCTGCCACTAGGAGCGCGGATGTTGTACCAGTGTTTACCCAAGTCGGTGGGCCTTCGGCGCATTACCTTGCACAAATCTTTATCCATGGGCGACAAATTGTACACATTGTTGTGCGAGTGCTCAAGTTTCATGGAACACTTACAAGATGCGGCCTATTTAGTGCCCGCCTTACGGGCGCGTCTGTGCGGTTATTGCTCCATTTATCGAGTGGCAAACATCTACTGATTTCTTCGTTTTTGAATGCACTACACTATGGACTTGAATGTTCTATAACTTGTTGCCGGATTAGCCAGATGATAACGGATTAAGGAAGAGCAAAGTGTCAGCAAGCCGTAGCTTTTGCTCAGTGAGTTACATCAGGTTTTACGTGATTATTCGTTTTGCAAAGAGACAACAACGGATGTTGGCGAGATGTAAGGTTGCACTTTATTTCTATTTTCCTTTACAACTCTGAGCTTTTTTCTGGCGTTTCAAAAGCGAGGGAAAACAACCAAAAAGCTACCTTTTTAAGCATTGCCTGCTGCTCGTTCGTTTCATTTCGTTTCATTTGTAGCTTATTCCTAGAACACTTTTAACCCTCCCCAGTGGTTATAAGGATATTGGAGGGGTTAAATCAACCTTTAGCAATAATTGGGAATGCTTTGGTGGCATGGAAACATGTGTTATTATATCGCTGGCGGTTTTTTAAGCGTCGAAAAAAAGCGCACTTAATTCACTTTTTCAGATTCAGTACAGGCGGGCAAGGCTGCAATATAGGTGACACTCTTGTTGTTTCCCATAAACCCCTTGCTCTGCGGCAAATTAAGTCTTTCCTTTGTATCCCTGGCACTATCTAAAAAAAGCCTTTCTAATAATTTTTGTCTGCGGTGGAGAAAATCCTACAATCAAAGTGAAAAAAAGTAAGCAACAGAAGAGTGACAAACAAAGGCAACAACAAAAATGAGTCAGAAATAAAAGCAATAGTACTTCGGTTGCACTGCTGTTTAAGTTGGTTACAGGCCTCGGTGGAGTGTGTTCGTATGCATAACGCATGACGGCACGAGGGCAGCAACAAGGGGATGTTTGCTGCCTCGTCCTGAGTATATGCTGTGTTGTGTACTCATGGAACTCTTAGAACTCATTCTGCAAGCGTTCTCATGCTTTTTTGTTCCACAGAAAAAACAGCATCTCTTTTCCTCTCGCATTTCATCTCCCAGTAGAGCCAGAAGCCTTGAATAAATTTTTTTTTCAGACGAAGCTACAAGGCTGTGCTATGAAAAAATTAGGGGGGAGGAGGTAAATTGTGTGGTGTAGAGAAGTTCTCCGCACGCGATCGATACCAGCGGTATTGCGCTGGCGCCGCCCCTTCTGCGTCTATCTGGCGTACGTCCGCTGAAATTGTGCCCCAGCCTTTAGCAGAAGCTACGGAACACAGACCTATAGGTTCTGGGGAAAGATTTGAGTTGGAGCTAGCTCATTTCATCTCTTCGGACAAACGTGATTTGAAGAACCGGCAGCTGTGATGGGTTAATCTGCGGAGCCATGAAAGTAATTGCATAACTTAAAAAGAAACCATACAGTTCTTTTTCCGTTTTAAAACACACAAAAAGAAGAGTTTTGTCTATTACCGTTTCTATCCCTTGTGGTATAAGTAAGAAGCTTACGATGGGTTTGTTTTCGGAACAGAGAAGCAAGTATCGACCTTGGTGGGTTAGCGTGCTCTGTGTGCTGGTCCTTACTTCAGCCAATATCTTTCTGCTTATCAAATTACTGCATTGCTCCACTGCATCTTCCGGGACATCAGCCGAGAGTTATAGCCGAACCAGCCTGTCAACAATAACTAAAGCGCCACCTCTACAATTCTTTAGTAATCGCAGCAGTCGTTTCCCAGCTCAGGAAGCTGCTCTTGATCAGAATCAGGAGCCCCAGTTGCGATTGACACTGGGGCGTTGGGACGCATCTCGGAAATACCATATTCATGAATTTGCATGGATTGCTCCCGAATTTGGCGAGTCGGTGAAGCAACAGGGATTGTGTTTAGCTACACAATCTTCGTTAGATCGCATAGCGTGGCTCCCTTTGGTCGCAGCACAATGGGGCGGGGCCGTTTCGGTCGCAGTGTATGTGCAGCATGGACAACTGCCTCTTTTGCAGAGATTATTGCAATTTATCCAACAATGCGATCGAGACGTTTTCCAACGTGTCGCAGTTCACGTCATGATTTCGCGTGACCGACAACTAATCACTAATCTCGTGACCGAAGCTGAGCTGGCTCAGGTTCTAAGCGGACTTTCCTGTAAAACACCCGGGGCTACGGCAGCGGTATTGCAGAAGTTTTTTGCTAAAGGGTTTACCAAGCGCAAACTAGCTCCCCCTTATCCGCAAAACCATTTGCGTAATGTGGCCCGGAAGACGTGTCCAGCTGAACACATTTTCTTGGTGGATATTGACATTGTACCCAGCCCTAACTTGGCGGCGCAGTTAGCCACCTTTCTCAAGTCGGCTGCGGCCGCGGCCTGCGTCAAATGCGCTTTCGTCATTCCCACCTTTGAAGTGAACGAATCGGTGCAAGTTGTCCCCCACAATAGATCCAGTTTGCTATTGTTGGAAGCCGAACATCACGCCCGACCCTTCCACCAAGAAGTCTTTCTTCACAATCAATTTGCAACCAATTTCTCCCAGTAAGTTTTTTATTTATTTTTAGGGAAAACCTTTAAAATCTTTGCTTCTTAAATGATTTTAGGTGGCGACTAAGTGGAGACACGGCCGTAACGCAGATTAGTCACTACGTGACCAACTTCGAGTTCTTTTATGAGCCTTTTTATATCTCCAAAGACGATGTGCCACCGCACGACGAGCGATTCATTGGCTACGGGTTTACTCGCAACACTCAAGCAAGATTTCCCTAATTTCTTTTTCTAAAGAGCTATAGAAAGGGCCAAAACTTTCTAAAGCAAGCTGTTTATAGGTGTATGAGATGCATTTGGCGGGCTGGACATTTGCAGTTCTCACGCCGGTATTTTCCTGGCAATGGGGTTTTCAAACCCGCGCACAGCGTCCTGCATGGCGCGAAAACCAGAATGCAGCCAATCGCCGGCTATTCCAACAAGTTAAGAAAGAGCTGTTCATCAAGTACAAGAAAGACGTCACTGCAAGTGCCAAAGCGAAGAAAAAATCAACATAGTAATGTGAGCTTTGTTTTAAGTAGAAATTAATATTTTTGTTATGTGTTTTGTACATTTCTTTATTTTGTAGTTTTTTTCTTCTTGTTTGTTATTTTTTTTACAAGGTTCTTGTATCCAGACTGCCTGATAGTTATTCCGTGTCTTCATCGTCGGCAAATTGGATGTCATCCATTTGCGTTGGCGTTGTCGCAGCGGTGGAAGGAACCTGTGTACAGAAAAAAGGACCAAGAAAAAACCTTGTGAAAAAACTTGTAGTTTCTGATTTCAAGCATGATTTTTTTCAACGCAGGCACACTTACATGAGAGTCTTTGCTAGTCAAGGCCGAAGTCCATGCCATGAGGAGCGGGTCAGCATGAAAAAACGATCCCGGAGCGTCTCTGGCGTTGTCCACGTTTAAATCGTAGTAATCGAGTTCCATGTCTTGGTCAGTGCCGCACTCGGACAACGTTTTTGAGCTAACATTATCGCTCGGCGATTGCATAGATTCCCAACGGGCTTTGTCTGTCTCGTTTTCACTTGGAGTTGATTTCATGGGCCGTAACTCGATAGCGCCCATGTCAACCGACGAAGAATGTGTGCCCATTTTCAGGGACGGGTAGGATGAGCAGGTGTTTTTGTTTGCGAGAGGGATGTTGAGGATCTTGTGTTCTGGAATGTTCCTGAGTGAGCGGCGCATGAGCGGATTCGTTAGCGGAAAGCGTTTTCGAGTGGTAAAAGGCGAATTAGGCAGCGAACCTTGCTGATCTTGGGCTAGGCAGGACGACGTTTCATGCATTGTGGAATTGTTGGTCGTTGGAAGGTCGGAAGCGTCGGTTTCCTCTTCTGTTTCTTGCTGGCATTTGGTAAGCTCTTCTCGGTCTTCGTCCACAGCTTTGAGACGCTTTTTGAGGCCAGAAAGACGTCTGCAGCGTCGAGTGCGAGGTTTTTCAGAGGGACTCAAGTCCTCGACAGCCGACAAAGAAGTCACCGAAGTGGACGAAACAAGCTGGTAATCGCTATTGGAACTCGTAGAAGAAAGCGTGGGCAGAAGCTGCGCTGATCCATGTCGACACTGTAGGCCAGCTCTACTATAAATGGCTACGAGTAAGGCAATTCCAGTCAGGAGGCATATAAGCACGAGAAATATGGCGTACGTAGCTAGCTTGGCTCGGTTGGAGAGATACTGAGTGCCCTGAGCTTCCAAAGAGCTTACGTCAGTCGTGGAAGGAGTCACAGGTTTGCCTAGGAACAACAGGGTACTTCTTATATAAACGTCTACTGTTTTGTTGGGGAGGGAAATTACTTGACGCTGAGACGTGGAGAACGACTCCAGCGATGCAGATAGAATTATTGGCATGGAGAGTGGCGGAGAGTTGCATATGGACCACTGAACCCGATGTCGTAAGACGAATTGGGTCATTTTGGTCCAGGTAAGCCAATACGGTCGATACCGGGGAAAAACCGTCACGAATTATTAACACTGGCTGGTAGTCGCAGTCGAGGCGAAGGTACTCGACTACAACGCCTACAAGAAAACTTTCTGGAACCTAAAAACAACAACAAGGTAAGTACACACATCTGGCAGCTTATCGAAAATGCCTCGTAGGAATAATATAATACATATATTGTTCCCCACAAAAGTCGCCTACTCGAACAATATTGACGCTGCCTCGAGGACATCTGGCGCTGGAAACAACCCACGTCAAGCTTTGATTGACTTGTAACGTCCAGTGGCAGTCACATTGGCAGATTTCTTGCTTGAAATGTAAACGCGAAGCGTCCAATGGCGATAAAGTCGTCTCGTATTTTGGACATGCATCTAATTGACACGTTTCCATTTGCAATGGGCTTCCCTGTTCCAGTGAAATAAGAATCAAAGTATATTAGCAAATGTCGCTTTATCCATAACACTTTATCCAATTCTTACCCGACAAAAAGGGCCCATGCTGGAAGGCCGCGGATCATCGCAAATACGGTATCTGTGACGAAAACCTTGATTGCAAAGTCCCAAGCATGAAGACCAATTCGACCAAGAACCCCATCTTCCCTCTCGGAACTCTATTAAAACGTTAGAAAAGAAAAAAAATCCGCCGAAGTCATTAAAGTTGGTGAGTGCGAACGAAGTTGAAATTTTCCCCTAAAGGGCAAGCCACGAAGATTTTGTGCTGAGCAAGTTCAAACTTTCGCTGACAAAGATGCGACCATGCGACGTCGATCTGGTTGGGAGCAATGAAGCGAGGAAGTAAGTAAGGAAGCCTGTTTCATGAGACCCTAGAGATGCGTATACCATTTCCCTTTCTTTTCTTTCCTTTTTTAGGTAATTTGTTCACGAAGGTTAGGTCGATTTACTTGGTTTTCACCTGACAACTACGTTCTTCGTTGACCTGCAAGTTTATCGTTAATCAATACTGCGAGCGTGGTGAATCGGGGCATGACCCTATACAGAACAATGGAGCAAGGCAATGGGAAACATCGCAGGTGTTTTTTTGCTTCCTCGTCTAGTATACCATGCTTTTCAGTAAATTGAAGTCTGGGTTTTTGTAGGCGTTCCCGGCATTTACCTGTATGGTTTGAAGCTGGAAGGCAAGCTTCGGCGACGTCGGAGACAGCACCGTTGGGTGCGGTATTCACGTATCGAAAGCAAAAATATTCATAAATGCTCTGGAAGTTATGACACGGAAAAGACATGGCACGCCGTCCCCGAACCACCCTTTTCTCAAACAAGTAATCCATCGGGGAAACAGGGAATCCCACGCTGACATTGTTAGGCAAGCGACCAAATATTCGAACCTTGTCTTGGTCTGAAACACAAGGTGGGTGCTGATACACCACTACTAAATCTTTCGTGCAAGGCGTCACAGCTTTAGCGCGTATTTGGATATCAAAAAGGTCACTGAGCGTAACCTGGATTTCCTCACTAACCGCAACAACTACGTGTCTACTTTGTGAGGAGTTGGCTCGCAAAAAAACTCGATAATGTCCGGAATGACTAATATTCGTGCAAGGAAACGTGGCTTCCAATGGGTCTGTTTTTAAGAATTGCGTCAGCTCCACTTGGGCATGAATTTGGTTCTCATTATCAATCGCACACGGCAAATTCCAGCCACAATGCACCAACTCCGCCCAGACTGCAAATGGGGTACGTAAAGGGTAACAAGCCACTTGGCTCAAGTACATCCGCACTGTAAAGGGAGTACGGTACGTTTCCAGAGCTGGAGGCACTTCCATACGTAGTACTGGCCATCGCACATCCAGAGATTCACTTTGCGCTAAAACTTCTTCACCGAATAACAACTGGACAATATAGAGCCCGCCATGCGTAACGTCTCCACAGGAAAAGTTTACCCGCGCTTCCCATACCTTAGCGCTAATATTGGCGAAAGTGGACCATGCCACTTGCTGTAACGCGATTATGGAACTTTCTTGATCTTTGCGTAATGCCAAGGAGAGGTTCCGGTACGTTTCTAAGGCAGTAGCGTTAATTAAGAAACCGTGATTGATCGTCCTTAGGGTCGAGTCGTGTTGAACACGCACAGTCAATTCGCCCGACAAAGCCACGTATTCTGTCGGCAAGAGGATCCGGAAATCGCGCAAACCGAAACCTATCCGTCGTTTCGAACAACGCCCCGATATTAGTTTGTGAATGAGCGTAACCATGCGTGAATTGGAGGGCGACTTACCATGGACAAGGGCGAAAAGCGGGATGAGTGTGAAGAGCCAGGACCCCCTCCAACAGCTGAAGCAGCACATGGTCGTCGATGCAGCGCGCTCCTTTTTCCCATAGACCCCCTTCTAACACTACTTAAGCAACTGCTCAGCCAAGTTGTTGGGTTCAAAGTGAGCGCGAGAGGAGCTTACCTGGCGAAATTCGGGAAGGGAGCAAGCAGTGGTGATATATACCTGGCTGACAACGGCGTCGTTTGGCGTCGGCGTCGTAGCGTGTTGGCTGTTAGCTTCCCCTTTCTATTGCTATTGCCTTTCCCCTTGACCAACAATCGTCGCAAGAGGGCCGTAAGCCCCAAAAGACTCTGGAAAGGGAAGAAAACGCACGCACTGGTGCTCTACATGGATCTCTCCTCGTTTTATGAAGATGGATCGATACTTGTAAATTGGAGTGGCAAGACCTAGAAGAGATGGCCCCCTTAAACCGCCTTTCATTTCACGCCTTACCGAGATGAAACTGCAAATTGGGCCTCGACAATGACTTGCCCGGCTTTCCCCAGGCTTAAAGCTCGTAACGAGCGAGTATTTTGAAGGACAGGACGACAGATGGAACTAGGCGCTAATTTGAATAGGACACAATATTATTCGTTGATTGTTCCTTGTGCTTTTGTCTCAATAGAGACTAGCCCTTACGGTACTGTATAGTAAATTACCCTTTGCTGGACAATGTCTGTATGTGTTTTTATGTGTACAAAACCTGCAAATGCAAATCAATCCGTCAGTGACATCGACACCGAGCTTTTACAAGGTAAGTCACGTGAGCTGTATTACATGCACTATACACACGGTTGGATTTGCCTTTTATGGCAGGAAAACGGGAAATTGCAAGGGGGAGGAAGGGGGTTGTAGAGCCTCAGAGCTTGGATCAAGGTGAATATTTGAAGGCTTCGCATGCGAGACTTTTCTGTAATGAATAGTTATGGGCGGGGAAACGAGAATGATCCGGAGGGGTACAAGGGTTAGCGAGCTGAAATTGAAGGTAATTTATCGTATAGGGCTTCACTACTTGCAAGTTCCTTTTAGTTTTGAGCCAATCGATACGGGATCAAAAAGGCGGTCGCTTTATAGTTTGTAAGGCATTTCGTAATTTGCCTTGAAGGTAAGACTGTTTGCTTGTCGGGGAATTGAGGCGCTGATATTCAGTCCAAGGCACCTGAAAAATCCCAACATGTCAAAATTAGAGTGGTGTCTTAAATTTGGAATCACAATCAATTAGAAACTTTTAAGATACAAACTTTACTTTATTTACGAAGTTTATTTATTAAGATCTAAAGCTGCGTTCAAATTTATCGTACTAGCAAGAGTTGGCGTAAGAGTAACAATAATACTGCCTTACTTTATAACATGTCAGTAGACAATTTATTCAACGCACTTTTAGTAGGTGAAGGTTACTTACTGTGATGACTTGGTATCCTAAGCGACGGAGTTGACGGATTTTCAGACTTAAGTTGCCGGATGGTTGGGGCGTATTGTGAAGGTACATAGTTCGCGTGCCCACTACTATGCAAATGCGATGAAACGGACTGGTAGTGAAATCCACACAGTCGGAAGGGGGAGGCTGCACTTTGCCCTCAGAGTCCATTAACAAGAGGAAATCTGTACATACGTTAAAATATGAAAAGAAAATAATTAGATTTAAATGTGCATTTTTTATTTTACCTGGGATATCGAAATAGGGAAGCACTTGAAGCTGTCGAGTTTGATTCTGCGTTATACTATCCAACGAAGAGTGCAAGTCCGATAGAAAACTATTCGTTAGAGTCGGTTTTTCCCACATGCTTGGTAAGCTTAATGCTTTTTGCTAAAACAGAAGATATTAAACCATGGATTTATTGTTACACTGTAATGGTTTACTCGCAAGATCTCGTTTCTAAGCTGAGGATCCAACTTAGGGACATCTAAATGTGGTCGCTCGATCTGACACGATTGGTCAATAATGACCAAGCTTCTTAGCATATCTCGGTATAATTTATCTAGATTCAGTAATATGTAAAAACATAACTTTTTGTTATGGTTATATTACCCTTGGATGATTTAATGAAGGAGCTGTCGAGTACACGCTTAAGCAATGGTTCGGGAAACCTGTTGCTAATGATAAGGTAGACCACGGCGGAAACAAGCGATCCGGGGTAGGCGTCAATTTCAACTTGTCGTTCCGGTCGCAACAATTCTCGTTCTAGGACATCCCAAAACTTGTTGCTGGAGGGTAAATCCCACTGCGTGAAAGACAAGGTAAAGCCAAGTCGTTCGAGCTCTTTGACTCGGACAGAATCAGCGCTCTGGATAAATTTTTGCGTCACGGTTTCTAGCAATGTATGATTGAAAAGGTTCATCCCGCTGCCAACCAAGGCTAAATGCAGACAGTTCATGAAGTTGAGGCGAGGCACTTGGCCGAGGAGAACGCCTTGCAGCCGTTTAATTGACACAAGGAGATCATTGTCAAACTTTACACTTAGGCGAATGGCTTTTAATAAAGCTGCCAAACTTATGTCACTGACCGATTCTGAATGTAAAATGACTTTATGCACTAGACTTTGCACTAATTTAGAGTTCCTTATAGGTTTTTGGCACTTGAAAAACGCCATGACCACCACACTCAGGTCCTCTATATCATAGGCGTGGAAATGTTTCACGAATGCTTGTTCAAGATCGTGTGCATTGAGCTTGGCGTGGAATTTGCGACTCAGGTTCAGGTGGAACATATATTTCAGAAACTGGGTGTGCGTAAATGTTCTAACGTCTCCTGCAAAGTGACCAACTAGATCTGAGTTGAAAGCAGAAGAACGACTGTAGTGCAGACGATAAAGCACTTCAGCCGCTTGCAAAGCTTGACTGATTGTCCAATGTGGAAGTCGTTTGCAACTTTCCAAATCAAGTGCTCGTGCTAAAGTCTTCCGATCTAAAGTGCTCGCGCTGCTGGTGTCCGTTTCTTTTTGTCGAACGATGAAAGAAACCAAATCCAAATAATCTACGTTGGACATTTCGCTAAGGTGGGAACCTGGGTCGATTTCACCTGCTGGTTTTTTTACCACTTCAATCATATCTAAAACCTCTTTGCAAGCAGGATGGGGTACCCTAACCGGATTTCTTGCCGAGTTTAAAGAATACTTACTAACTATGCTATACGCATGTTTATTTTCAGAGTCGTAAAATGATGTACTGTACAGTCGGATATGAGACGCATACCTTTTTGTAATATGTATCCTAGTAAGAGATGCAGTGATTAAACAGCTATTACCAATCCTTACTAATTTCGCCAGTTTAAAAGGCATGTTTGAAGCTTTTTGTGTTCTGTTTATATTGCACACGTGCTAGTTGAATAACCTAAATCACACTCCGTTTCAGAGATGGCAATACAGTTTGCAAGCGCATAACTTTATTGTGAAGTGCGAAAGGCGAAAAATGTGAAACGTTTCCCTATTAGTTGTTTTAATTGGCTAATTTCTCATTTTTAGCTGCGCAAGTCCCTTTACGGACATGCCCAGCTTATACTATCATTTGGCGTGCCAAACCTCACGTGCCACTTTAGCTTGTAATATATTTAAATCCTTTTTGTGAAAAAAATCCTGAAACTTGGAGCGCTGGTTTGTGCTTTTTATTCGCCTCAGTACGGCTCGCGCAGCCGAACAAGAGGGTTGTTGTGGGTGTGTCGGTTTTTGTGGTAATTTTATGATAGTTGTGTTTTTAAGCTAAATTTGGATAAATTGCTCAGTTTTTATTTACGCACAGCATTACTGTTGATTCCTGTTCATTCGTAAGCATTAATTTAGCTTTGTTTTCGGACTTGGAGCGTGTTTTCAGTGGCGGTGTTTCATTTCAAACGTTTGGGCAAAATTTAAACTGGACAAGAGTCTAAACAAGAAACTACCCGCCCAGTGTTATCATTTCCTGCTCAGTTCGCATTAGTTTCTTTGTTATTATTTTAGGAAACACCCTTAATTCTTCGTCTGTTCTGCAAATGAAGCTGAGGGAACCACATCGCACGTGACGTGGCACACATGGCATGCCATGTGGGTGAGTTATGTATGGGATTGAGGTAAGATGGTTTAAAATGTGTTTAATTGAATAGATAAATTGCGAACGTTTTTTTTTCAAACATTTAAGCTTTTGGCTGCGCGACCAGGAATTAAGTGATTCTTATCAGTAAGTTCGAAACTTTTACATGTTCATATAATCTAAAAGGTTAGTTTTGCAGGAAAAGCCCAAAAGTATGGATGGTGAAGGGAAGTTATATTGTTTCGCGATTGATAGAGGCGGCACTTTTACAGACGTTAATCGTGTACAAGTTATTATCAGCAGCCCCAGCAAACTATGAAGACGACCCTAGAGAATGGATTCCCCGAATTTTGGAAAAGGTAGAGATAAAATAGCGCATTAGGTATATATTCCTACGCATTTAATATATAAATATAA